>CAJUYI010009066.1:0-10371 GCA_910591695.1 Galerucella pusilla | reverse complement strand
CCCCCCCCTGTTATAGATCCTTGCTACGCCCTTGTAAAGGGGAATTATAAATAGAGGTTTATTTTTTTTTAATTGGGCACTTACCGTAAGGTACAAATATATTCAAGTAAAGACAATCTTCAGCTAAAGTGAAATTCAGCTTGGAGATTAACTGCAGAAATGGCTTTTCCGACTCTTTGTAGTCCTCTTCAGTTTGTAAACAAGAAGGTGGATAGTTCGTATCGTTTTTAATTCCATCCCAACTAGGTAAAGGGTCGGTAACAGGTGGTGCGAATCTTAAATTATTTACAGGAGGTTGTGCGTAGGGTATTCCGTAATAAGCAATAACTTTTTGAATTCTCAATTTCGACAATTCCGTCCCACGGATTTTTCCTTGGTTTGGTATATCTATCGGTGTTTTGAAATCTTTAGCCAACGAATAACAAATCACAGTTATATAAATAAAGAAACAGCTTGAGGAACTGTATCCAAAATTTTTTTCGAAAAAACCGAACATTTTTAACCGAAAGGAAACGACGCTGGAAGCGTTGAGATTTCGCTGCGAACGAGGGTTGTTTCACGTTTCGACTGCACATTTCACTGAATCGTGATCGTGTCTTAAATTTCTTGCGTGATGAATTCCCCCTGCTATTCGCAATCACCGCGATCAATTTGAAAATTTTCCTGTAAATGGGTTAAATGGATCAGATTATTTTTAAGAAGGGTAAAGTCACACCTAAAGTTTTCCCAACAATAATAATTATTGACTGGTTAAATATATTCATGTACTTTCATGAATTTCTTGCAAATTGTTTCGAAGAAGATAAACTAAGAAGAGGCATCTTGAATTGTCGGTTTTACCTGTGTCTTCCTTTATGTATCATCATTGATATTCGTCAACACTAAATAAAGTTGCTTTATCTCCGGGATTGTCCCGGAATTTTACGTCTTGTCCCGTATCCAGTAATTCGATCTATTGTCGCGGATTCCGAAAAATTTAATTATAAAAAAAATAACAATAGATTCGCCAAATATGTTCCTATTTTTTAGGACAAGTTTTTAGATTTTGTTAATCTAAAGACAATAGTTTTTTTTGTTCTTGCAAATCAAACGAGAAACGGATAGTGATACCTCGTGAAAGGATATTTATATTTAGCCAGATGAATAGTTTGTGGACCAAATAGCGCAACCGAATTTTACAAATCAAAGCTATTAAAAATGGCTAAGCCTAGGGAAAATTCGTTTTTTATCTAGAATTTTATGTAAGGGTTGCTTTTTTAAAAACATAAGGAGATGTTCTAATTGTTTTTTAAATCTGATCTTATTTAGTATAAGATAACACATAATGAACAGTAGAAACTTCACGTCAATTATACGCGATTAACATTTTGCAGATCATTACTATATTTTTCACGTTTTAAGGATCGAAATAAGGGTTGTTTTAATGATTAATCCATTTTTCAGGTGTTTATAATTATTAATAAGCTTGTAAACAAATTAAAGAGAAGCCTCGTTTCATTGTATATGTGTACTTATTTCTCATTAGTTCCATGAAAATATATTGAAGAAATAAACATTGTTTACTTAATGTAATAATTATATCCACCAGAAATATCAAATTAATCATTATTTATTGTTATATTTGTTTATTAACAAGTATCCAAATGTCCACAATAAATACACGATTCAATTATAATTATAATTAACCCTGATGCATAACGGAAATTCTCTCGTTTCTATACAAAATCGCCATGTTTTTCTTATTTTTCATTAGGATAACAGAAACGCGAGGAGATATACAGAAATGTTGATATCTTAGCACCCCTGTTGGATAGGCAACACAAACAGCATACATTTCGGATTTTTGTTAAAATCATTGTTAATTCATTATAAATTATGAATGTACAGATCATTATTGTGAATCAGATGCACGCTAATTCTATTAATCGTTTAATTAACTATCCAAATCCACGTAATACTTGTTAATATTCAGACGTTTGTGTTGTGTTGGCTGAATCAATATACGTTCGAATAGTTGACAGCTGTCAGTCAACTGTTATTGTCATATTGTAAAAATCTAACCTAAAAAAATCTCCGTCTATAGTAGTGTAAAGTGTTTACATTTATAAAAGTTAAAACTAAATTAACAATAATGGTAAAAACGTGTGTGATGAAAAGTTATCAAGCAAGACTGCAATGATGAGAAATATAGACCGCTCTCTCTGTATGCTTTCTGTCCAAAAGTACGTTAAATAATTTCACGTTAACCTTAGCATTCAAAGCAAATTATTATATTTGTCACACTCATTTCAAAGAGTAGGAGGATCGTATAATAATATAAGAACAGGTTCACATTAATGGGAGCTCAAGATATTTCCCACAGAAAGAAAATTACTAACAATGAAGCTTCACCAACAATCTATTCATTTCCATAAAAGCGAGTATTACTAATGAACAGCTAATGCCAAGTCCAAATTCATGCTGCAGTCCCTTTGTATCAAGTACAGTACAACAGATCTACATCTAGCAACAGGAATTATTAGAAGATCAGGAAACTTATATAATGATTTTATTTGTCAAAATTATCAGAAAAACAGAAGAACTACACAATCCCTAGAGTTTTAATGATATATATTTTTACAATTTTTATTAATTACAGTAAGTATTTATTGATGTGAAAGTGAATATATTTAATGGTCTTTTTTGTAACATTGAAATTTTTGACAGCTCATGTTTTCCTTCCATTAATAGACTACTGTTTTTTAAAAGATATTCCATCCATATCCAATACAATACATCAATATCCAATACATATTTTGTATTTTGTCAAGAAAAAATCATATATTTACCAAATAACTATAATCAATGTGAGAACCTAACTGATTTTAAGTTCTAATTCAAAATAAACTTTCAAGTGAAGTGATATATAGATTTCAACTATAAACGAAGAGCTGTGTTGGAATAATTGACTCAATTTGTACATTAATACTTCCTGTTGTGATTTTTTTAACCAATAAATGTTTCCAAAAATGTGTACAAACTCTTTATTACCTACCAAAAATGTTCCTCCTATTTTTCATGGACCTTAGAAAAAAAGCTGTGTACTTAAATTCTTAAATTGAATAGATAAGGCTTTCACCTGATGTAGATCCATACTCAATGATGAAATAAAACAATTTAATTTGTTAAAATCTACATTTTATTGAACTTAAAGTTGTGACACGTATCGCTAACACAGTAGCTTTCTCACTCATTTGGACTGCTGGGACTCCACATTTTTCGAACATCAATTCTGCCATTTTTTCCTTTTTTGTAGGAGTAATCCAGGAGGATTTGGTCAATAATATACAATGGTCCTTTGGTATTGCTCGAAGAGCTTGATTATAAACAATCCAAAAATTTTTCAAGTGTGTCCCAATTCTCCACCATACCTTCTTTCAAGAAGGATACTAGTTCCATTTCTATAACAAAAACAGAACTTATGTAAATTTGTCATAGAAAACCAAAATAATTAATACAATCATTGCAATTTGGTAAATTTTAAGATTACCTGGCCTCCAAAAGTGTATTCCTTATAGCCCAATATTGTACATGGTTTGTGTAACATCATCTTCTGAATCTAACCATACCCCAATAGTGGATGAGATATCAACTTTAGGACTATCTTTGCCTGCATAACCTGCCCTTACAGTTTTGTGTCCAATATTAAAAACTAGAGCTCCAACTTCATCTAAAATGTCATAAAGGTTGGTATTTAAATGGAATTTAAATGTAAACGAAGTATCAACTAACAAGAAATGGATCAATATAATGGGTTGTTTTGATAATTAAATGTACTAAACGTTATTGTGAATCAGATGTACTCAAATTCTAATAATCGTTGAATTAACTGTCGAAATCTACGAAGTACTAGTACTGGAGTCTAATTTATAAGCCAAGAAATTGATTTTTACTATTAACATTTTGCAGATCATTACTATATTTTTCACGCTTTAAGGATCAAAATAAGGGTTGTTTCAATAATTAATCCATTTTCCGGTTGTTCCACTTGTTCCTGATTATTGAAAAGCTTGTAAGCAAATAAGAGAGAAGCCTCGTTTCATTGTATGTGTGTACTTACATTTCTTATTAGTTCCATAAAAATATATTGAAGAAATAAACATTATTTACTTATGGTAATAATTGAATCCACCAGAACCATCAAATTATTAATTATTTATTGTTTGATTTGTTTATTTACAAGTGTCTAAATGTCAGCAATAAATACACGATTCACTAAATAAGTTGTTCACTCAACCTTAATGCAAAACTGAAATCCTCTCAATGGTATACAAAATTGCCATGTTTTTCTTGTTTTACATTAGGATAGCAGAAACGCGAGGAGATGTACAGAATTGTAGGTGTCATAGCACCCCTGTTGGATAGGCAACACAAACAGCATACATTTTGGATTTTTGTTGAAATCATTGTTAATTCATTATAAATTTTGAATGTACAGACCCTTATTGTGAATTAGATGCACGCAAATTCTATTAATCGTTTAATTAACTGTCCAAATCCACGTAATGCTTGTTCAATATTCAGTCATTTGTGTTGTGCTGGAAGACAGCTGCCAACTATTCGAACGTATATTGATTCAGCCAACACAACACAAATGACTGAATATAGAAGAAACACTACGTGGATTTCGACAGTTAATTGAACAATTAATGGTATTTTCGTTCATCTGATTCACAATAATGATCTGTACATTCATAATTTATAATTAATTAACAATGATTTCAACAAAAATCTAAAATGTATGCTGTTTGTGTTGCCTATCCAACAGGGGTGCTATGACACCTACAATTCTGTACATCTCCTCGCGTTTCTGTTATCCTAATATAAAAAGAGAAAAACATGGCGATTTTGTATACAAACGAGGGGTTTTCCGTTCTGCATCAGGGTTGAGTGAACAACTTATTTAGTGAATCGTGTATTTATTGCTGACATTTGGACACTTGTAAATAAACAAATATAACAATAAATAATTAATAATTGGATGGTTCTGGTGGATTTAATTATTACAATAAGTAAACAATGTTTCTTTCTTCAATATATGTTTATGGAACTAATAAGAAATGTAAGTACACACATACAATGAAACGAGGCTTCTCTCTAATTTGCTTACAAACTTTTCAATTATCAGGAACAACCGGAAAATGGATTAATTATTGAAACAACCCTTATTTTGATCCTTAAAGTGTGAAAAATATAGTAATCTGCAAAATGTTAAATGTTAAATAAAAATCAATTTCTTAGCTTATAAATTAGACTCCAGTACCATTATTTCGTAGATTTCGACAGTTAATTGAACGATTATTAGAATTTACGTACATCTAATTCACAATAACGTTTTGTACATTTAATTATTGAAACAACCCATTATTTCGATTCATTTCTTGTTAGTTGATACTTCGTTTACGTTTAAATTCCATATAAATACCAACCTTTATGACATTTTAGATGAAGTTGGAGCTCTAGTTTTTAATATTGGACACAAAACTGTAGGGGCAGGTTATGCAGTTGATATCCCATCCACTATTGGGGTATGGTTAGATTCAGAAGATGATGTTACACAAACCATGTACAATGTTGGGCTATAAGGACTACACTTTTGGAGGCCAGGTAATCTTGAAATTTACCAAATTGCAATGATTGTATTAATTATTTTTGTTTTCTATGAAAAATTTACATATGTTCTGTTTTTGTTATAGAAATGGAACTAGTATCCTTCTTGAAAGAAGGTATGGTGGTGAATTGGGACATTTGAAATTTTTTTTTGGATTCTGTTTATAATCAAGCTCTTCAAGCAATACCAAAGGACCATCGTATATTATTGACCAAACCCTCCTGGATTACTTCTACAAAAAGGGAAGAAATGACAGAATTGATGTTCGAAAAATGTGGAGTCCCAGCAGTCCAAACGAGTGAGAAAGCTACTGTGTTAGCGAAACGTGTCACAACTTCAAGTTCAATAAAATGTAGATTTTAACAAATTAAATTGTTTTATTTCATCATTGAGTATGGATCTACATCAGGTGAAAGCCTTATCTATTCAATTTAAGAATTTAATACATGGCTTTTTTTCTAAAGTCCATCAAAAATAGGAGAAACATTTTTGGTAATAAAAAATTTGTACATATTTTTGGAAACATTTATTGGTCAAAAAAACCACAAATATTACAGGAAGTATTAATGTACAAATTGAGTCAGTTACTCCAACACAGCTCTTCGTTTATAGTTGAAATCTATATATCACTGTTTTTCTGATAATTTTGATAAATAAAATAATTATAACCTTCCTGATCTTCTAAGAATTCCTGTTGTTAGATGTAGATCTGTTGTACTGTACTTGATACAGATGGCATGAATTTGGACTTCACATTAGCTGTTCATTAGTGATACTTGCTGTTATGGAAATGAATAGATTGTTGGTGAGGCTTCATTATTAGTAATTTTTTTCTGTGGGAAATATCTTGAGCTCCCATCAATGTAAACCTGTTCTTATATGATTATACGATCCTCCTACTCTTTAAAATGAGTGTGACAAATATGATCATTTGCTTTGAATGCTAAGGTTAACGTGAAATTATTTCACGTACTGTTGGACAGAAAGTATACAGAGAGAGCGGTGTATATTTTTTATCATTTTAGTCTAGCATGATAACTTTTCACCAAACACGTTTTTACCATTATTGTTAATTTAGTTTTAACTTTTTTAAATGTAAACACTACCATAGACGAACATTTTTTAGGTTAGATTTCACAATATGACAATTACAGTTGACTGACAGCTGTCACCTATTCGAACGTATATTGATTCAGCCAACACAATACAAATGACTCAATATTGAACAAACATTACGTGGATTTGGACAGTTAATTGAAAGATTAAAAGAATTTGCGTGCATCTGATTCACAATAATGATCTATACATTCATAATTTATAATGAATTAACAATGATTTCAATAAAAAACCGAAATGTATGCTGCTTGTGTTGCCTATCCAACAGGGGTGCTATCACATCAACAATTCCGTACATCTCCTCGCGTTTCTGTTATCCTAATATAAAAAGAGAAAAACATGGCGATTTTGTATACACAAACTAGAGGGTTTTCGTTCTGCATCAGGGTTGAGTGAACAACTCATTTAGTGAATCAGAATCGTGTATTTATTGCTGACATTTGGACACTTGCAAATAAACAAATATAACAATAAATAATGAATAATTTGATGGTTCTGGTGAATTTAATTATTACAATAAGTAAACAATGTTTATTTCTTCAATATATTTTTAAGGAACTAATAAGAAATGTAAGTACAAAAATGGATTAATTATTGAAACAACCCTTATTTTGATCCTTAAATCTTCAAAACGTGAAAAATATAGTAATGATCTGCAAAATGTTATGCGTAAAAATCATTTTCTTGGCTTATAAATTAGACTCCAGTACTAGTACTTCGTAGATTTCGACAGTTAATTGAACGATTATTAGAATTTGCGTACATCTGATTCACAATAACGTTTAGTAAATTTAATTATTTAAATAACCCATTATTTCGATCCATTTCTTGTTAGTTGATACCTCGTTTACGTTTAAATTCTATTTAAATACTATGACATTTTAGATGAAGTTGGAGCTATAGTTTTTAATATTTGACAAAAAAACTGTAAGGGCAGGTTATGCAGGCGAAGATAGTACTAAAGTTGATATCCCATCCACTATTGGGGTATGGTTAGATTCAGAAGATGATGTTACATAAACCAGGTACAATATTGGGCTATTAGGAATACTCATTTGGAGGCCAGGTAATCTCAGAATTTACAAAATTGTTTTAATTATTTTTGTTTTCTATTACAAATTTACATAAGTTCTGTTTTTGTTATAGAAATGGAACTAGTATCCTTCTTGAAAGAAGGAATGGTAGAGAATTGGGACATGTTTGAAATTTTTTTAGATCATATTAATAATCAAGCTCTTCGAGCAATACCGAAGGACCATCGTATATTATTGACCAAACCTCCCTATGAATTCAATTTTCATCTTTTAATTATATTATAATTAATGTGATGTAACTATTATGCCATTTATTAAGACCAATTGTGAATTTAAACCATCCAGTTACTCACTCGAACACACATACAAAATTTCATCAAAATCTGGCCAACCGTTTAGGAGAAATTCAGTATGAATCCGATTGCAGCTTTACCTACCGGGAACCATTGTCGAATCCACTTGAACACACATTAAATGTCATCAAAATCGGTCCAGTCGTTTAGGAGGAATTCAGTGACACACACGCACAGACGAAATATATAAATAAAGATTTTTTCCTAGTTTTCATATTTTTATTTATTCATCAACTTTTTGATTATTGCAAGAGTAAATCACACATTTATATAAAAAAATCTCTGCATTATTCTTGGAATGAAAGATTAAAATCGCTGGGTACTAATTTATAGGATTTTAATGGAAAACATTGTCACATAATCCGTAAAAATAATTAAAAAAACAAAATATTAAAACACAGTTGAGATCCTGATAAACTAATTATTAATTTTCACTTTTTTTAAGTAGACCCCTCCGTTTCAGATGTTTTAACGCACATTTAGCAGCTGTGCACTTAGCAATCCTATAGTTCCTCCCAATTCCCTTAAACAATCCTTTCCCGAACACTTCCACAGTAACCCTAACTCTTCTTCCATCTGCCAACTTTTCAGGTTTACCAAACTTAGCAGTTTCTGGCTCCAGTTCCAACAATTCTCTAATGGGTGATTTCGGAACTTTGTTGCTGAATTGTTCAATTTCTGATTTCATCATTCTGTAGTAAACTTTCCAAACAGCGTCCAAGGACATGCCAGAATCCAAAAATATAGCACCTGCCACGGATTCGAACACGTCACCTAAGGCTTTTGGAACTTCAACATCTTCTACCTCTTCGCATTCTGTTTCAACCACTAAATACAATTCGTCTACTAAAGAATGTCCGCTTTCTTCTTGCAGTCTTATAAATCTCTCCACAACCTACAAAATACAATTCATTTGAAAAAACGTAATCAAATAATTAAATATTAATTACCTCATTTAGACCCGGAGATAAATGCCTGAAATATTTATGAAAGTGATTTCTCACAGCCAAAGAAGCAAAAATTGTATTATTAACTAATGCTGATCTCAAATCAGTCAATGCACCTGGAGAGTGCATCCTAGGATCTTCGTACAGATGTCTAGTGATCAAATAATCCAGAACAGCATCTCCTAAAAATTCTAACCGTTGATAACAATCTGTAAGATGGTTGGGAAAGTACGATGCATGCGTCATGGCTTGTAATAAGTACGCTCGATCCCTGAACTTGTAGCCTATGTGCCTCTCGAATACATCGTAACCATCCAACAGTCTTTCTAATTCTCCCTCGGGATCTGGTAAGTTTCTAAGAAGTGGTGAACGAGGTAGTTTGATTTCTCCGTAAGTACCATCTACTAATTTTGGTAAAACTCGTATTCCCAACCAAGCCATGAAGAGCAGCGCTCCGCGCGGGCCACATTCTATCAAGTAAGCACCTATTACTGCTTCCACGCAATCTGCTATACTTTTGTCGGGGATACTGTGTTGGGTAACTAAATTATAAGGAATTGCAGCAATACCAGCTGTGGTTAAAGCAAATCCTTCGCCTCGTTCCCGTACCATTACACAAATGTCATCTAAGCTCATATTTCTAGTCGCGGCCATATCAGCGACTGACCAACAGTTAGCTGGATACTGCGCGTCTATCAGCGCCTCCTCTAATTGCTTCGGAACATAGAAACAAGGTGGTAACCAATTGTCATGTGGATCGAACTTTGTAGCTATCATATATTCTCCTAAGCACTTTCTTCTACCTAAGCGATACAAATTTAGATTACTGACTTGCTTTGATCTTAAATGACTTAGTTTTCCTTCGTGTACGTTCTCATATTTGGAATACAAATAGTTTGTTATGGCGTATTTTAAAAAGGAATCTCCTATAGTTTCTAATCTTTCCAGGTTGATACCATCATTAGCATTAGACATGGTTAGAGCTTGTAAAAGTACGTTCGGGCTAGGTCCAGGATGCTCAGCTAAGTTAGGCTGTTTATCAAAACTGAAGGATAATGTTTCTGATATATCGTACTCGTTAAAATGTTCTTCAGCTGTACTATTATCTTTTAAAACGAGTGGATTGTTTGTAGTATTTACGTGAAGCAAAGAAAAATCAACATTGTTATTAATATTATTTGTACATACAACCAATTCTTCTTTATCTCTCGAGACAGTTTTATTAAAAATGGTGTCGGCTTTTACTAATATTCCACTGGAAAGTATATGGC
>CAJUYI010009065.1:0-10373 GCA_910591695.1 Galerucella pusilla | reverse complement strand
AAATATTATGTTTTATATTCAATAATTTGGAAATGTTTGTTAGTAATTCGTTCTTATATTCCAGCCCCATGTCAGTTCTGATTTCTTTCATCGGCCCGTATATTAAAATGAATTGTTCAAAAATTGCGTTGGCTACTGTCTTCGCTTCTTTATTAGGAATAGGTATCATGACCACGAACTTCGTTAGTTCACATTGAATAGTCACTGCGTAAACATTATTAGAATTAGATTTCAAGAAAGGACCAATTGTATCTATACACACTAAGTCAAATGCTTCTTGCGGAGTAGGAGTTATAACTAATGGCTCTACATGAGTTATTCTGGATTTGTTAATTTGACATTTGTGGCATGATTTTACAAAATCAGCCACTGTTTTTGACATCTTTTTCCATCTATACAAGTTTTTAAGTTTCTTAAGTAACCGTTTCTGTCCACAATGCCCTCCTAAGAGTGGATCATTGTGATATTTTTTCAGTAAGTCATTTATTTCATCCTTGCTTGTTACCTTTTTTGGTTCTTCACAAATTACTATATGCAAATGTTTCAATGCTATATTGCCTACACTTTTTAATATACTTTCGGTGCACCGTAAAAATATCTTATCATTAATAAATAATTTCACTTTATTCACGTTATTGATTACTGCCAGTTCATCTAACTGAGACAACGTTTGACCCAGATCAAAGTTGTCATTTACAATATCAATACGTGCATTAATGAGCATTTTCTTTTTATGCCGTACGACCATCCTCAGTGATGTCGGCTTTAACTCAAAACGTAAGATAGGCAATCTTAATATGTCTAGGGAATTACTAGCTTTATGAATTTTAATGTTACTCTCATTACTTTCTACATGTTTACCCCTGACTTATGTTAGGTTATCTTTTTTGTTGTTTTGCTTAGTCATTGATCTCGTAATCGCTAATATTTGTTCATTACTCTGATGGATTTGTTTAAGGTCAGTTATAGATATCCTTGAGAGCGAATCAGCCACATTGTCTGCACCCTTTATGTATTCAATCTCAAAGTCGTATTCCTCTAAATCTAATCTAATCCTAGTTAATTTTGAAGTTGGATCTTTCATTGAAAATAAATGCTGTAACGGTTTATGGTCAGTTTTAACTAAGAATTTAGGCGCTCCATACAGGTAACATCTGAAATGTTTAATACCCCAATGTATGGCTGTAAGCTCTTTCAAAATAATTGGTTTATTAAATTCACTTTTTGAAAAGCCCCGTGATGCAAATGCTATAGGTAAATCTATCCCATTAAAATTTTGACTAAGTATGGCAGAACAAGCCGTATTAGAAGCGTCAGTTGTTAAAACAAATTGTTTAGTAAAATTTGGATACTGCAAAATTGGGGGGTTAACTAATGAATCTTTGAGTTTTTCGAATGCAGTTTGACAATCATTTGTCCAATTAAACTTTACGTTCTTTCTCGTCAATGAATTTAAAGGTAAACAAATTTCTGCAAACTGCGGGATAAACCTTCTATAGTAATTACAAAACGCTACGAATCGCTTAACCTCATCAGCTGTTTTCGGCACCGGGTATCGTTGCACAACATCATACTTAGATTTGTCTGGCAAGACTCCCTTATCCGATAAAAGATGACCAAGATAAGTGACTTCTTTTCTGAAAAATTTACATTTTTGTGGGTTCAATTTTAAATTGAATTTTCTACAAGTTGCGAATACGTGTTTTAGGTTTTTCAAGTGATGATTTTCTGAGCATCCTATAACTATTAAGTCATCCATGTATAGAAAAGCTTTTTCTGGCGTTAACCCAGTAAATGCCATTGTCATCATCCTTTGAAAACTGTTTGGACTTATATTCAATCCAAAAGGTAATCTGGTAAACCTGTATGACCCATATTCAGTACTAAATGACGTAAGATCTCTCGAATCTTCTTCCAACGGAATTTGATGAAACCCCGAAATTAAATCTAACACAGAAAACCATTTGGCTCTACCTAGTTGATCTAATATAGAGTCGATTCTTGGTAACGGAAATTTATCGGGTGTAATTTTCTTATTTATTTGCCTAAAATCTATACATAGTCTCCATGCCTTATCTCCTGTTTGAGACTTTTTAGGCACTAGCAATACTGGACTGTTGTATGGAGACGTGGATGGTTCTATTATACCATTTTTGATCATTTTCTGCACCTGTGAGTTAATTTCTGCCGTATGGGCATGAGTTGTTCTATAATTTTTAATATAAACTGGTGAATTATCGTTTAATGCTATTTTCTGAGAATAAAAATTATTACACGTTAATATATCATTTTTTAGAGCAAATACATCGGAAAATTCAGCACACAATTTGAAAAAATCTGTTTTTACATAATCGGGCACATTTTGTTCTAATGACTGAAACAATTCTTGACTTCTATTATTCTTTTCTTCGTTAATATTGTATATATGAAATATATCTAATTCTATTGTCTTTAGTCTTTTTATTGAAGCTAATACACTTTCATTTGTTGAATTAAGTATTCTTACATAAGGATTTTCCCTTGAAACTATACTCCTAGCAACAAATATCCCTGTAGTTAATTCCTGTTGTTCAACTACAACATCCTGCCTTAAATTTTTGAATTTACTAATTAATCTTATTACTTCACATCTTGGCGGTATTACTACTACATCATCATCCGGACTATTATGTATAGGAATTGTCAATTTTTCACTACCCACATTTAATGATAACAACCATTGAGAGTAATCTAAATTACATTTGAAGTTTGAGATGAAATCTCTGCCTAAAATTGCGTTAGCGGGAATAGGAAAATTATCAGGAACCACATGAAATATATGTTGAAATATAGTTATTTATAAAAAGTCTTGTGTCAATTGTGCCTAGAGATTGTACAGCACCCTCTGTGACTCCTTTGATTTTTATGTTACGATTTGTATTAATTATTTGTGAAGGAAAAAAATTCCCTTTTTTCTTAAATATTGAAATATCTGCCCCTGTATCTATAATAAAAGTACACATACAGTCCATGATGTCAGTATAAAGAGTTACAAAATTCGAAAGAGATAGGTCAAAAGTAAACACATGTTTTAAGTTATTTTCTAAGCCCCCAACTCTTGCTGGGGGTCGGGAGAGTTTCCCGACTCCTCCATTGTATTACACATTCTTATGTTTCTTTGTCCAAAATCTCCATTATACGGTTCCCTATTAGAATAACTATTCCCTCGTCTGAAATTATTATTCCCTCTGTTATGATAATTACCTCTGAAGTGATTATTATTTCTAAAGTTACCTTGATGACCATTATTTGATTGATTATTGGACCGATTGCTGTCATTATTAGGTTGCCTGAAATTGTTAACTTTTCTGTTAAAATTGTAACGCCCCCTATTAAATTGATGCTGATACTGTCTATTACCTCTATAAAATAAAACACTAGCTTGTGTTTGAGGTGTATCAACTGTAACAAATTTCGTAAGTGCTTCTTGCACCGTGCTAAAACTGCCTGCTGCCAATATTAATTTTGTTTTTTCGTTTGCCGCATTATTTTCCAGAGTCTTAACAGTTGCCTCTGTAGTGTATTTTTCTGCCAACTCAGGTGGCATTCCTTCTCCTAAATATGAAATTTTAAGTTTCTCAGCCAATTGTTCAACTTCTGTCGCAAAGTTGCCTGTATCCTTGAAATTTTGCCTCAACTTATTCAGTTTGGCCACTATTAAAGTAGAAGGTTCACCTTTTATGCCTTTTCTTAGAGTTTCAATTATTTGTTCAACCGTGGTTTCGTTCGTTAACAACGTGCGAGCCTTCCCGCTTAATCTGGTCTTTACGAAAGCTACCGCATTGGCACCTTGATCAGCAGCATTACTCTTTAATAGACCCAATGCGTCTAATATTGTCTGAAGCTTTTCCGGTGAGCGATCATACTCAGTTGGGATGATTTTGCTGGCTAAATTAAAAAATTCTACGGGTGTAAGAGGCATGTCGTTAGTTTCGTCTGTCGTGTCACTATCAGATGTATCGTATTCGTCACTATCTTCCTTCAAAATATTAATGTCAATCAATTGTAAACAAGAGATAGGTACTCTCACTTTATATTTCAAAACCTGAAATGATTGAACTACTTTATCCCTTATTATTTGAAATTTTTCATTACAAGTTGATTTCTGCGTATTGTCTAAATTATTCCATTCTAGTGCTACCGTATGCGTAAAAGCATTAAATAACTTAGTAAGATTATTTCGTATATCTATCCTAGAACTTTCCCCTTTTGGAACTTTCTTTTTAATTGCCCTTTTTGCTTGACCTCTAATGTCTTCCGTCAAAATATTTAATTTAATGATTAGTTGTTCCCATGAGGAAGACATTTACTGCACTGACACTACTAAATAGACCAAATTGCCAAACGATAAGGACGACAAACAAAATACAAAAATTTCATAACTCAATAAACCAATGTGAATGATTAAGTGGATAAATAAATGTAATATTAAAAAAAATTAGCATAAAATAATAATATGTCGGTTACAAAAATAAAATCTTACCCAAAATATTTCCACTGTACACAACACTTGTTCTGGATCTCACTATGGCTCTCCATTATGTTCCTTTTGGTTACTCTCCGATGAATCTTCCACATTGAAGCAGTAATTTACAGGGTAATAACCATCCCCAACACTTTCCACTGTCTACACAACACTTGTTCTGGATCTTGCTATGTCTCTTCGTATATTCCTTTTAATTATCCTTCGATGGGTCTTCCACAGCGAAACACAAAATTTCAAGACAATAACTATCACTAGGATATAAACCAAAATCCTTACGTCTCCAGAAATTGAGATAGCATTTTCTTGAACAATAAAGTTGGAATTCACCACTCCTGTTTCTTTCACTTGCTGATGTGTCGAGTCTGATTGCCCCATTTCAATATACCAATCTTGCTAAGGTCCTTTTGGTCAGGATCGCCATATGGTGGATTAAAAGTCCTTTTGTACTTTTCTATTTAATTTAATATCTATTGATACAAATACTAGTCAACTGTAAACATCGAGTTGATGTTTCAGCACAAAGTCTTATTATATTCTACCTATATTATTGGAAGACCATCTATAAGTAATTTATTATAGTTTTGAATGAAGTCACGTACCTATATTACTCGTGTCTATGTTTATTAAATAATCCAAATATATTTCTATTTAATTGTTAAGTCAACTAACTGTTGAAATTAGCACAATGATCTACAGGGTGTCTACAACACAATACCTGTCCTCCTCCCCCAGCTTACTGACCTGGATCTTTAAATGTGTGAAAATGTGTTCACTTACACCTGGTAAAAAGGATACACTATTCAGGATTTTGTTTAAAGATTTCCGGGATGGTAAGCTGAAAAACTTGGACAGGAAGCGATATGCTCGGGCGCTTTGCTTGTACAATGACAGTGCAAACAATTTGTCATCTTGGCAGAACCTACGCCCCTTGGGCTTCATACGCTAATTTTTCAGGTTTGATTCAAAAAAATTGAGGGCCACTTTCGAGTAATTACCCAAGATGTTCACTAACCCTTCCTTTTCAGTAACTAGTTTCACAAAATGTTTTATATCTTTTTGGTCAACATTTTTTGCTCTAAGGCGCTTTATGAGGATCACTGTCTTGTAAAAATCTTTTTTTGTTGATGCCTCGGCTTCTGCAAATAAAGAAAGTAATTTGAGTTAACTGTTAAATGTACTCATTTCAAAGATATTTTTTAAGAATAACATTGTTTCGTACAAATAAAAAAATAGTTTTATCTATCAGCAACTGTTTCTGTGGGCAGATCGGCAGATGTATATTGAAGAAAACATGAAACCCAATCATTTCTAGTTCGTTTATGATTATGACTTGGTTATGACTATCATAACTAATATATCATATTATCTAATTAAATTTGGATATTTTTATTCATATAGCTCACACATATATGATTGTAAACATTTAGGTGGCTACATATTTATTTCTTGAAACTACTCACCTTTGAAAAACGCTTGTACCTTTCCTCGAGAAATTCTTTTTTTTTCCACTTCTGGGAGGTGGAGCATACATATTTGCAGTATCTGTAGACAATTTAATCATTTACTAATATAGTACTATAAAACATGTTATTCAGTTTGTTTTTTATGGAAATTGAACAAATCAAATAATATAACAAAAGACACATACAGAAAATATTTTACTTGATACATACCATTATTTGATAATGGCTTGATGCTCTGCAAAATGTCCTCCTCACACACACGGCTCGTGGATGGAATAGCTGTAACATTAAAATTATGTTAATATTTCTTAGGTAAGTACATTGTATGACTGCCAAAATTATATCATAACGAGCTGCAAAAAACTCACCATTAATCTATTCCCTTGAATAGGTTTTGGTTGGTGTTGTCACCTTCCCAACTGGGGAATAAAAAACAGATTCTTTCTTCGCATATACAGAAACTTTGTATGAGTTAAATTATATCAAACTTACAACAATAAATACCTTTATTTTGCTGAAGAGCTGTTACCTGTGAGGGTACCATAGTGGGAAACAAAAAATCAGATCCCTCCTTTGGATTGTATTCTAAAAAAACACTCTAATATAATAACATTCAATAAATATATGTACAAAAAAATTTACTTACTAGGCAAAAACAGTGATGGCAAAGAAAACCTTTTCAATACCATGCCCTCGCCTTTTTCTACTCTAACAAAGCAGACCTGGCCAAAGTGACGAGGGCATATTCTCCAATTTTTGTGCCCTGTTAAATCCAAAAGGAGGTTTCCACTTCTCTCCAGCCAAACCGAACGTTGTTCTTCATGGCTCGGAAGTTTAAAGCTGTATAAAAGAGTAACTACTTCAATATTTTGTCACTTTTCAGTTAATTAAACATGTTTTATATTATAAAAAAAAACTTACCGGGTGCACCTCACAGTACAGTCCTTAACTATACATTCTGTAGCCATTGTCTATATATAAAAAAAGTCCACACTAAACTAAACTAACCCACCGACCTTAACAAATATTATATATATACAAGAACTTACTACAAGAATTTACTACTGGCACAAAATTGACAAAATCGCCTACAACGTAGATAAGAGACACGTCTACAAACAAGTGGTTATTAGGTTAAGTTAAACAGTCGAAGTGGGTGGAAGCAGGTGGAAGTATCTTTCAACGGCGTTACAGTTCTCTTCATGTTTTTATTAAATCCGCAATTTTAGTATATTTCCGACCCCCTAGGTGGCGGTACCCTCGCTCGTTCGGAGATTCCCTACCCTGATCAAAATAAACTAGTCTTATGCTGATAACTCAACTAATACACACGTGTTTCATTTTCACTCTGTTTAATAGGTTATGGGCCCAGTCCCAATCCCAGTATATTTGAGTAGTATTTTTTGAGTGTGTAATGGCTAGTAATAATTATATCGCGAGTGTACCTAAACTAAAAGGTCGCGAGAATTATACGGAATGGGCGTTTGCTGCCGAGAACTTACTAGTTCTGGATGGTTTTTCCAAATGCATAGAAGGAACAGAAACAGATTCCAACAAAGTGATACAAGCAAGGGCCAAGCTCATTTTAACAGTAGATACTTCGATATTTATTCATATCAAAGATACCACAACAGCAGAAGAACTATGGAAGAAATTAAAAACGTTATAAGATGATGCCGGTTTTGCCAGAAAAATCACACTGCTACGATCATTAATATCAGCGCGGTTAGAAAATATGGACAGCATGGCGAATTACGTGAACCACGTGATAGAAACGTCGCTTTGTTTATTTAAAAATGGACGTGGATAGCGGGGGCGACCCCCCTGATATCGACCAGGACAACAGAATTATACCACCGCAACCTACCATTAACCCTTTAAACTTAATAATGGATATAAACTCCCTATATGTAAAAACATGGAAAAAGCAAAAAGGGGCCATTTCACATTTATATTAAAAATAATAGGCCAGATTTTTAAGGCAAACTTAATGCAATAAAAATAGGAGAAATAATTCTCAATGAACACGGAGATATAGATAAAACAATCAAACAGATACAGTCGATTGGTAAAAACAGAATTAGGATTATTATGAAAGATTACCCTAGCTCAAATATCATATTAAATTCATCAGCTTTGAAAAAATATGACTTGACCGCGTACATACCTAAATTCATGATCTTTAGGCAAGGTATAGTGAAACAAATAGATTTGGATCTAACAGATCTAACAGATACTTTAAAAAAAGAATTGCAGCCTTTGACCATCATATCAAATTTGAAGTTGATTTCGTAAAAAGAATGAACAGAAGAATTAAAACTCAAGATGGGGAAACAATATTTAAACCAACCAGTATAATGATTTCCTTAAAATGTCAAAACCTGCCAAAATATATTGTAATAAACAAAGTACTGTATGAAGTAGAAGCGTATCAACAAAAAGTATAGTATTATGTAATAATTCTTATCGATACGGACATATAGGGCGTCAATGTAAAAGTAAAATTGCGGAGAAAATCACTCGGCTGATACTTGCACAGAATCTGAGGTAAAATGCTTGACATGCAAAGGAAATCATTATGCAAATAACTTAAAAGAATGTAGACAGAAGGAAATAAAAAATATGACAAACACAAATTACTCATTTAGAGACGCCAGCCTCCAAATTCCAGAAACAAAATATTCAGATTTATACCTCAAGACCCGCATCATCAGCGTCTAACCAAACAACTATAACTAATCAAAATATAACGAGTCATAATTTTCCTCCATAAAACTTTATCTCAGAACTCTTACTTTCTACCCCCCGCTCAATCAAAACCCTATTACCAATTCCAGCTCATTACAATACACGGCACTAAAGAAATCACTGGTAACACAACAAACAATACAGCAAGGATATAAAAGAATAAGATCCACTTCTCCGGATCCGATCATACAACAACGTAATCAAATATTATCCACTACCAATATTCCCTCCCAAAAGGGTGGAATTTTAACAAATCTCCAGTACCAGTCAAATATCAACAATAAAACTCATCAACCTGACGATGTTGGGGAATCAAATGATTTTTTAAGTAAAATATTAAACATTATATAATCGGTTGCTAATACCATAAAAAATAAAAATTTTGAAATACAAGAATCTGATATTGAAACAATGATAAAAACTAATTTTAATTTCAATCAATTTAACTCAAATGTATAAAAATATAACTCTGTGTCAGTGGAATTGCAAATCGGCTATTTCAAACAGACACAATATACTTATTATACACATAGATTCAAAAGTTTTGCATCACCCTAAATCTCCGAAAAAAAAATGTGTTCATTATAAATGGTTCAGAGATTGATCAAATAATTAGTTTCAATAAAAAAACGTGTTTATTTGTCAAATACTTTTATTATCCAATAATAAACTTGCTTTAAACATAAAAAGTATTCTTAGAAATTGAATAAATTAAATACAAATTGATTCTTTTTAAAGAAAAGGTTAAGTGAGAACCTGCATGAGAACTTTAAATAAAGAGTATTTCCACCTCTAGAATTTATGCAAGCTTGAAGTCGCCTGCCCATGCTGTTTACCAAATTATTGATATTCTGTTGAGGAATATTTCGCCATTCTTCTTGGACCGCATGTACAAGCTCTTGTACACTCCTGGGTGGATTTCTGCGTGCTGCAACTGCCCTGGCAAGCATGTCCCAAGCATGTTCTATGGGATTCATGTCAGGAGATAGGGCAGGCCAGTTCAAACGATTGATCCCTTCAGTTTCAAGATACTCATTTACAGCTCTGGTCCGATGAGGTCGTGCATTATCGTCCATAAAAACGAAGGAATTGCCAACAGCTGCGCGCCATAGTCTCACGTGAGGATGTAGAATCTCTCTGAGATACCTATCACCAGATATCGTTCCCTCCACATGAATTAATTCTGTGCGATCATTTAACATGATACCAGACCAAAACATAGCACTTCATCCTCTGAAGGGCGGCACGGGGAGAGCATGGGCAAGCTGAGCAACTCTCGTTGGACCCCGCCACACACGTATTCGATGGATATCTTGTGCCAAACAAATCCTTGTTTCGTCGGAAAAAACACCGAATTCCAAAATTCTTCAGGCTAGGGCGCGTGTTCTTGTGCCCACTGTAGTCAGCGAACTCTGTGCTTAGGTTGTAGTCTGGGCACTCTTATTGGTCGGCGACACCTCAAACCTGTCGCAAGTATTCGTCTTCGTAATGTCGAGATCGATACTTGAACTCCCAACGCATGTCTCATCATATCTCTTTGGAGTGCTGGTATTGCCATGGACGGGTTTTTTCGGATAGTTAAGTGGATATAGCGGTTCTGCCGCTGATTAGTAACACGCCTTCTACCGCTTCTAGGT
>CAJUYI010009063.1:0-10374 GCA_910591695.1 Galerucella pusilla | reverse complement strand
ATAGATGGCATGAAAAAATTCCAACTAATTGTATCAGAAACAAGGTTATGTTCCATAGAATTAATAAATATATTAGCCAAACTGCTTAAGACGCTTTGGATCTCCCAAGAATATCTCTTTGGGATATACTAGAATATTCTTCTGTAAGTTCCTTGTGGCATTAATTATTATTTTTTCTCTTAATTTTTGGGAATCAAACCACAATAATCTTTTTAATTATTTTATTTCGACGTTTCGGTAGCGTTCCAGCTACCTTTGTCAAGATTAAATAATAATAAAATAACTTTTGGTCCATATCTGACACAACGAAAAAAATAAGACAACTAGACAATCAATAATATTTTGAAGTTTAAGACTACAAAACTTTGTTGTCAAATTTTATTAAGGTCCATTCATAGTAGATCACATCTCTGGTAAAATGTGAAATAAAATATTTTATTTTATGACATTCTAACGATATGATAGTCTTATAAATAAACTGAAAGTACAACAATAACACATCCACAAACAATACTAAATAACAAAAAAACCAATACAACAAATTCACTGCTCAAAATATTCGTAATATGGAATCCAGTGAAGTGCTCGTTCCAGGAACGGTTTTTATTGGGATAGCGCTTTTTTTCGCTTATTTGGGAAATGTTTTTAATAAAACACGTTTGTTTGTTGTTACTTTTTTGTATATGATTATTTTTGTTTTCAAATTATGTATGACTCAGTTTGGTGATTTTGTGTATTGAAGTGTGTATCGATTAACAACTATTCCAATGATAAATCATAAGAAAACCTGGATAAAAACTTATGATGATATCCTGATAACGCAGGTAATTTATTGTTGGAAATTTCTCTTTTTAACATTGGTAACCAAATTTGACTACATTCGGCTGAAATACTAGCTACACATTTATCTGCATTTAGTTGTATTAAAGCACTTTATTTGATTTTTCGTCTTTTATTATTGGGCTCTTTCAATATTATTTTTGTCGAATCCCATTGAATTTTATGCCCCTCTTCCCAAGCATGTTTACAAATACCTAACTTAAAGAACTCCCTATCTTTGATATATTTTGTATGTTCACTTATTCGGACTTTCAATGGTCTAGATGTTTCACCTAAATAGAATTTGTCGCATTCACAAGATATCTGATATATGCAATTTTTTGAAGATTGCTCTTCATTTTTTGGTTTTGTTTTTGTTAGTATAGATCTCAACGTATTGTTAGAATTGAAATAAAAAAATAAAAAACATTATTGTGGTTTGATTCCCAAAAATAAGAGAAAAAATACTAGAATATTCGTTTGTAATCCTCGTATTTTTTATTTTAACGTCTTTACGAATATTTACAAGATGTTTATAGAGATTATCGTCTGTTTCTTGGTTGTGATCTTTAACTACAGATTCTTCTTCAACAATTTTTATTAGATTCCACGGAAATTATATTTTGTCATATTACGTATAGGTACATACTTTTTGCAGTTGCCCATATGTTTGCATACTGTTCCTTAATTAAGTATAAAGGTTTTTTTACTATTGTTAGACTCCGTTTCACATAAGAAGAAGCCACGTGCAGCTTGCCAACTGTCTTGCGCAGAAATCAAAATCGGTTTTATATATCTATGTCGTTACAAAGGATCAACGCCAATCGTTAATTGAAAGAATAAATGTATGATAAATGTATAATAATGTATAATAAATGTATGAAAGTATTTTCATATACCAGTGTATGCGAAAATATCTCGAAAAGCCTATAGTTTTGTGTTAATCAAATCAAATCGGTAATTGAAAGTATAAATATTTTAATGATACCAAGAATTTTCATATACCAGTGTCCATTGTGTGTAAAACTATCTCGAAAAGCTTAAAATAATTCCCAAATATGTTTTATTCAAATTATACATACTTACAATAAATAAATTTTTAATAGTGTTATTTTGTGTTAACCTACAAAATGGAAAAACATGCTACTGATTTGAAGTCGAATGATAATTTTACAATATGGCACTGGTTTTGAAGAGAGTATAGTCAAATCCAGTATTATCATGCGGGTCATACGATTCAACAAAGACATACTCATCTTTTATTGCGTTTAATTATAACTTCCAAATAAAATCCGTAAGTTGAATTAACACAGACTTACGCAATTTCGACGGGAGAAAAAAAGGATGCGCATTTAGTTTTCAGCGATTCTAAAAAGTATTTCACCAGCGAAGTTTTTATTTAAATGTCAGTTATGTGACTTTGACAATTCAAAGTGACAATATGAATGATAAGAAGCAATTTTCCGGTATTTTGCATCCTCAAACAAAAAAATGGTAGGTACTTAATTATTTCGAGAATGAATGAAAATGTGGAAATTCGTCAACCAGTGTGCAGGAAACATCAACCATCACTATTTTCTCCGGGTATATTTGTAATCTCACATTTTGGTAACCTCTTCTGATTTGATACATATGGTTAGTGACCTTTGAACACGCATAAGAGCGCTTTTGATTATAGTATTTAAATTTGCAACTGAAATTTATGTAACGCAAAATCTAATTTAAGCATTAATGAATAATTAGTATCTAAGTATCAGAAAATATTCCAAGCGGAAGTGACGGAGATTCACCATTGCTTTGAAGAAATTAAAAGACCGGAAAAGACTTTCCGTGAACTGAGAATTTTCCTCCCCCTTCACCGATGCTGAATGTTTTGTAAGGGGATATTAGTTGAACTTGAGTCGGAAATAAAGTGGAGGGGATGAATCAAGCGTAGTTGTCAGAGATATCCAGATTCCAGATATGTTTTATGTCTCTTATTCACGCAAGTGTCGAACGATCCCGCGTTTCAATTGAGTGGGTTGTTCTTTTTGGTGCTTACTTACATCACTTTATCTCAGATCACTTCAACTAAAGTTAGCTGAGATCTCAGTCAAAAAGACAACAAGAAAGTGGGTGGCACATAAATCTCTAGAATGGTGGGTAGTCTTACCAGGACACGCGTAACAGTTCATGGAAGGATATTCGCCAACTTGTACGGCAGAGCTAACAAGCAAAGACTGTCAAAGCCATAGTAGGTATGTTAACAGGGTACTGTAAGCTGAACAGGCACGGAAAGCTACTACTACTACTACTAAGTTTGCAGGCGAGCCTTGTCCTGGACAAACTCAAGCCAAGGTTCCGGCACTGAGGCCACTGGCGGGCCCATTGTGCCATTCCTGCTACCTAGACATCCATAAAGCCGAGCCCTTCTATAAAGGCCACAACTTTTTTCAGTGGATGCCTACTTGTGTCTCCAGGGGCCATCCGAAGATTCGCCTGCGTAGTACAGCCCAGTGTGGGCACTCTAGGAGAACATGGTCTGACGTTTCGTCAGTCATGCCGCAACCCCTGCATAGGGAACTTTCCTCTACTCCTAGGTTGTGGAGGTGTTTCATCATACAGCAGTGCCCTGTTAGAAGTCCTGCTATCTTCCTTAGCCTACTACTTGGTAGTTCTGTAGCTGCCCTAGCGTGTCCATCAGTCCATCCCTTCAGTAAAAGTTTGGATTGCCTAAGACCCTGCAGAGCATTCCAATGAGCGAGGTGCTGATTCTTCAGCCACTTCTTCGCCTCCTTGCGTATTCTTTGTTTTGTTAGGCCCAGGGTCGGGCCCGGGCCGCAGAAGGGAGCTGCCGCCCCTTCCGCAGCCAGTGCATCCGCCATCTCGTTGCCTTCAAAACCATAGTGGGCTGGAATCCATTCTAGCCGCACCACGTTGCGCCTTGCACGATTAGCAAGTCGTTCTCGACATTCATTAGCGAGTCCTGAGTTGCTGGTATACCCACTCAGGGCTTTAATTGCTGCCTGACTGTCGGAGTATATGGTTATGCGTCGATCCACATAACCTCTGTCTAGGTTTATCTGCGCACATTCCAAGATAGCATATATCTCGGCCTGATATGCAGATACACCATCACCCAATGGTACACGAACTTGTGTTCTTGGGTTCCTGGAGTAAATTCCAGCCCCTGCTCTATCACCGGAGCATGAGCCATCTGTGTACCAGACAGTCCCATTAGGCTGTGTATTCCTCTCTTTTTCCCAGGATTCTCTTTCCCGGATAATGGCCCTGTACGGAGTTGCGAAGTAGTACTTACGCAGGCATTCGTCAGGTGCTCGAGACAGAACTGGAATATATTCCAGAAGCCGGAGCTTCTTGACGTGCCTGCACTCTTCCCCTCTTCGCACGTGTCCCAGCTGTTTTAAGCGCAGAAAAGCCCTCCCCGCCTCAGCCTCGATCACATGGTGAAGAGACCGAAGACTAAGGATCACTTCCATCGCAGCAGTTGGTGTAGTTCTCATGCAGCCAGTTGCCCCCAAACTGACCACCCTTTGGAGGCGTGTCAGTTGCGATCTAGCCGTGACCAAAGTTACCCTCGGCCACCAGACCAGAGCCGCATATGTGAGCATAGGCAGCATGAAAGCTAATGGGGCTGGTTGACTGACGAAGCCATGTGCGGATACTGTCACGTAAAGGAGGAAACTGCTGAGCACATCCTATGTCAGTGCGATTACCTGACGAATGTGCGGTTTAAGCCACTGGCAAGAAATTGATGGTTTTATATGACGCCATTTTGCAGTGGATCGATTGTAGTGCTTTCTAGCGGCACGTATTGATAGTAGGTACAAGGTAGAAAATTGGTAAATAAGAAACTGTAATTAGTGTACAGCTATCTACTTTTAACTCACTTAAATGTTGCCATGTTTCAATTATAAACTAACTAGATATTTCAGAGTTCCTGTAAAAAAACAAGACGCACACATTAAATATGTTTGTGGTATTATAAATATTATGTTTTCGTGTACATTTTAAAATTATTAAGTTTATACATAATATATACTAGGAAAAAAAGGTTTCTTACAATTGTGTACTTTATATGTTTTAATTTAAAAACATAAATATTTATTATTTGCCACACTTCTATTATGGACAAAGATAAGTAAGTGTCACAATGTTACCAGCGCGTGGCCCTTTTGGAAAACTGGAACCATGGTATTGCTGGTATTGTGACACTCACTTATCTTTCTCCATAATAGAAGTGTGGCGATTGGCGATCAATAGATAGATAATGTTCTCAACTTAAAACAAACAAAATACACAACTTTTCCACTTTTATTAATATCACAAATATATTTAAGGTGTGTCTCGGGTTTCCACAGGAACACTGAAATATCTAGTTTGTTTATAATTGAAACATGGCAACATTGATATTTTTAAGTGATTAAAATGTAGATGGAGCCACATTAATTACCCTTAGTAGTTACCTATTTTTCTACCTCAGGCCTACTTTCGATAAATGCCGCTAGATGGCACTACAATACGATCCACACGATTCACCACAGTATGGCGTCAGCTGAAACCATCAATTACATGAAAAATTTAGTCCCACGGCTGATTGTCTACTTGAGAAGAGTCGGGCTGGAGAATTTAATCAAAATTCAGAGATCCACAATATTTGAAACAGTTTTTTTTTCAGACGTAATTGTAGGTGAATTATAAAATATAAAAAAGATTGTGGCTTGATTTCTCAATAAACTTGACAAAAATAAATAAAAGTGGTGCGTTAATTTTCAATTTTTTTTATAGCCCGCCAATGGTCATACCTCATAAAACACCTTCACAGGTAAGTATCGTGGGTATGATAAGAATAATTAAGGTAATAAAACAAAGAGCCTAGTGCTGCTGTAGTACATGCAGAAATTATTACATGTTTTAGACGTCTCTTTCACATAATTATTTGTCAAAATTAATAATTGGTTCATATTTCACGTATGAGGAAGCAGTAATTTATTGCATTGTATTATTCATTTTATTAAAAATTTCAACTTAATTATGACTGTCACGTTATAATGAATTTTAACTGTAAGATAAGATACACCGGACAATAAATAAAGCGATTTTTTTTATACTCGAATTGGAAAATGATCAACAAATTGCAATGTACGGTGATACTCGAAAACCTTCTCCCAGTTAGTATACTTTCAGCTGCAAAGTACAATGCAAAACGTTTTTCTGAACTATTAAATGACACATAGTAGACTCCGTTTCACATAAGAAGAAGTCACGTGAAGTTTGCCGACTGTCTTGCGCAGAAATCAAAATCAGTCTTGTTTATCTATGTCGCCCAGTAACGACAGTTTCATCCATTTTCGTTACAAGCTCAAATCGGTAATTGAAAGTATAAATATTTTAATGATACCAAGTATTTTCATATACCAGTGTCCATTGTGTGTAAAACTATCTCGAAAAGCTCAAAATAATTCCCAAATATGTTTTATTCAAACTATACATACTTACAATAAATAAATTTTTAATAGTGCTATTTTGTGTTAACCTACAAAATGTGAAAACGTTACGATACTGATTTGAAGTCGAATGTCAATTTCACAATGTGGCTCTGGTTTTGACAACATATTCGCGCATACGACTGCAACTTCAAGTGGGTTCTTCTTACGTGAAACAGAGACTAACAAATAATAGAGAACTTCGTTCCAAGCTGCCAACCCAAAAATGTAGCAAACTATCTACGACTGGGGATCCATTTATCATGTTATTTTTAAATATCTACAAATTGCTCCTTCGCTCAGTCAGTTGCCACTGTATGTCTCATGTTACGTTAGTCAAATTTTTAAAAAGAGGTCTTTTAGGTAGAGTGTCCTTTCAAACTGCGGTAAAGTGAATTTAGAGACAGTTTCATAATCATTTTTAGAGGAAACGTTAAATCGAAAAACATCTTTGAAGTCATAATTGGGCTTTATAATAGTCAAACCATTGTTAAGTCTACTTAAACCGTAAAGCGCCGAACGTTGGCACTCATGGCGATAAAGTCTACTTTACAACATGCAACAAAACCAATTGACTTATCACAATCTAAACGAAATTATTTCGAAATCAATCTACTTACCTTGGGACTCAAGTAACTCTTCTAATAATGAAATAAGATTTTGGATAATTTCAAAAACTAATTAAAGTCTAACTATCAACCGTTGTTAATCAGTAAAAAATGGAAACTAAATAGAATATTATGACATGAGAACCCACAGCAATATAGCCGACCTGCCAGTGGTCAGTGCTCTATTGATCAATCTATGTAAATTATGCATTTCCCAATCTTTCTCAGTAATATTTTCCATCTTTGGTAAACCACGTAAAATCTCTATAATAGTCGGTATGGGTCATTTTAAACCAAAAGTACAAGTAATTAGCAGTACGGCTGATTTTTTTTATAAGTACTTTGAAGTATGTAGATTAATATAAAAGAATGTTTACCAGTCTATCGATTTCCCAAATTAGAAAAAAAAATCAAAAAACTTTTTTTTTCGAAAGTTCTCAATATTTCGCACTGGGAGGAAGATAGAGAAAAATAAAAAAAAATAAAAAATACCACCGCTCAGGGGGAGTGTTTTGCAGCAAAAAAGGTTTCTGGCGTTTCTTTCGTTCGAGCAATGGTTTGTCCGGAAAAAAATCGGTAAACTAAGTATGTGTTCCGCATCCGCGCGGCTATGCACGGCGGAAAAAAATATAATGATTCAATCAGAATTTTTTTTTCAATCTTTGGTGAGAGTTAAGGTTGTGAAAGATAAATAAAAGGTGATAAATTAATTTTTACATATTTTTATTGGAAAAAGGTATGAAAAGAATTATATCTTAAAATTATATATTTAACATCTTTTATACATTTTCACTATATACATTTTGCATTTTGTTCGTTAAATATTAGTCTTTATATTACATAAGTATCAAATTTTATTTTGAAAAGATAAAGAAGAGTCCTACCCGAATCTATAAAAATTGCTATTTTCGCTTATACTAATAAAAAAAATCATTGAATCCAAAAAGTATGTAAATTAATTGATTTTGTAATTATATATTCTTGATCTTAGAAGTTTCCCCAACATTTCTACGCAAACCCCATTCAAATTACTCCAGTTTTATCAAAGTTACAGTATTTAATATATATGTTTTCTTGTAAATTCAAGATTCCTAACAAAATAATGAAAAGTGCCGTATTTCGTAATTAGGAAAAATTGATTATCCTTAAATTTTATCTATGGAGCAGACCTAAATAACAGTTCCCATCCTCCGAAAAATTGTTTCAATGCCACCTAATTATATAATATATTTTTTATTGAGATACTTGGTTTTTTATTAAAATATAATATTTATATTATATATGAGATATTTGCTAAAAATGATTATGTGCCATGACAAAAAAATGCCATCTTAAAGCCGACACTTTCCTCTTTAAAACGCCCTATTACAATTATTTATCCTATCTACTATAACTGTACAATAGTTTTTAATGTACTCCGCCGCGCTTCAGAAAATAGAGTCGCGCGGTTTACCGAATTTTATCCGGACAAACCATTGCTCGGATGAAAGAAACGCAAGAAACCCTTTTTGCTGCAAAACACTCCCCCTACACGATGGTATTTTTTATTTTTCTTCACCTTCCTCCCAGCGCGAAATATTGAAAACTTTCGAAAAAAAAAGTTTTTTGATTTTTTTTTCTAATTTGGGAAATCGATAGCTGGTAAACTTTTTTTTATATTAATCTACATACTTTAAGGAACTTATGAAAAAAAATCAGCCGTATTGCTTATTACTTCTAGTTGTTTCCCCTATCGTCTAGCCTAATAGATAATTCCAGAATGACGTAGATAACTGACAGGTCGGCCAGTGAATCACAAATTTAAACTTGGCGTGTTTGTTTTCGAAATTTTATCGGAAATTAGTGTACCTATATCAATCAATTTTTGTTCATCAAATACAAACACACAAGGTTTAACGCCAAGGCTACGTTCATAAACTTACTCCAGTGAGTAGAGAAGAGTATGATCACGTGATTAGAAAAGAATGTTTGTTGATTACTCGGAGTAACCGTTCAGAGGCTACACCGGCCGGAGGCAAATCAAATGTCATTGTGTGTTGTGTATATAAATTTGGGGTTATATTTTTCATTTCGAAAATAGAAATTAAGTAACCATGGATGAGTTGAATATTAATAATATTAATATGAATAATATTATCAATAAAAATAACCTGGGCACTAATCTGAACTGAGCTACTGTATACCAAACTGTCATAACTGTCAGAGTATATTATACTCCATTAAAAAGCAGAGTATGCAGAGTTTACTCCGGGTAGGTTTCTTAACGTTTATATAAGCATACTCTATACTGGTAGAGTAAATTTATGAACGTTTCGGAGTTAACTATCCTTACTCTGAGTAAGTTTATGAACGTAGCCCAAACTAATCGATTCGGTGGTCTTCCAGTACAAGGGCTGACCTGTCAAAGTCATGGGTTCTGTAATGATCTATTGTTTTGTGGATGAAATATAAAAATTCACAATACTATCTTGTAACATTTATATAGATTCAGGTTACAAAACGTGGCAACAAAAAGTAAAAACGGTGTACAACTTGGCAACATCTATAAAGCTTAAGCTTTTAGCTATACTTGCACCTCAAACCATTGTAACAGATATTTTTGTATTTAACACTTCGTGATATAGAGAATCCTTAAATATTTCCTTTTCTTTCTCTCTTTGCTTCATCTCTTTCTCACACGGACGATCGACTTATTCTAATTTGTTCTATGTTTGTTCAAAAGTTTTAAGAAGTGGCGATCACGACTTACACTTTATTAACGCTTGTAGTGTTAAAAGTAGTAGCTTCGATCTCAGATCTTGCTTCAGAATGAAAGGAATTTCAATGGTGGTTTTATTAAACATACATATTCTGTAGTTGAAATATTTTACTTTAAAAAGTTCACAGAAAAAAACTAGTCGGTTTGTTATAAAGACACACATTTTAAATTAAAATGGAATATTGAAAATTGAAAAAGAAAATACATTCGGGTACAAGAATACTATCGACCATTCTCTCTATTATATCATAAAACTATTTCTTTGAAACTTTTTTTCAGAACTCAAGTATACTAGGGATGTATTTTGACCCCAAAATAAGTTAAACTTCAACAAAAATAGTGGAAGTATTCTTGGACTTATTAAGACTACCTTTAAAAAATGTTACCCCCAGAGCAGAGGATTTTAAAATATAAACTTTATGAGGGTTGAATTCTAGTTTTTTCACAAAGTATTAATTTCTACACAAATTTATTATCAGCAATCTAAAGAGAAGTTTTTTTTTGTAAATGGAATAGCTACTGTGAAATTAATAGTTATTTTATTTATACTATAAGGGATGTATAAGTCTATATAGAAAGGACAAGGAGTAATAAATCATTCATTTAAGTAGATTTCATAGACGTACCAAAATATATTTTAAGAGGGTATACCGTAAGGGTACTATCACGAAGATATGAATGGGGATGTCTTCGAGGAATGGTT
>CAJUYI010009062.1:0-10374 GCA_910591695.1 Galerucella pusilla | reverse complement strand
CCTTTAGAACTCTCGACGTTTCGGATCCTTTGTCTTTCTCTTGGGGACCATTCGGTGTGGTGGTTGAACGCAAAATTTCTGTGGTTTCTGTTATTGGAAAATAATATTCTTTGATACACGTAGTGGAAAAATTAGGAATTTGATACAACATGCAGTAAAGGCGATTAAAGCAGATGCCTATGTATATATATTTTTTGAAAATATGGAGAAGACGTCAGATATTCGTAAAAGCTGTTGAAAGAATGAATATAAATAATTGTTTTGAATAAATTTCAGTTGATAATCACTAGGAATATAACCCGGTTTTTTTACACTCGTTTCGCAACTATTTTTAGATTTTTGAGGTTATGTAGCTGGAATTTTTAATCTCGGCGTTTCCTTAGCCAATAGCCGTTTATTTTCTGATGACTTGAAGCGTTGTTTGGGAAATGAAAGAAGATAAAATTGCATTCTTATACATAAAAAGGATGTAGTTCAAGTTTTATTTATTTTGCGGTTAGGTTAGGATATAATAACAAAATTTACGTGATGTTAAAAAGCAATTTTGTGTTTTATCTTGTTTGTAATTTATTTGATGTGAAAAAATTACAATAGCTTCTTCCTTCATAAATTTCGAAAAAAGAGTAGTAAAGAAGAACATTTCACATAAAAATTCTATAATTTCTTTTGAAATAAATAAAGTTCAGATATGTCTATGCATTGACATTTACTCGGGATTTATTTTTAATCACAAATTTCACAGTCCGCTTAAGTTGACATTTTAAAAAAGGTGGCCATAATGGTATTTTGTAGCCTTGGCAAAGTTTTCTCAAATGCCAACTCTAATTATATCTCGAGCTAGTTCACTTATTGTAATGTACCGTTTTCTATTTTGTGTACATTGACATGACAGGACCAATAATGGGTTAGTAAAGATGCCAAGATAGTAAGTGAGAGGATATAGAGTCGCAAGACAGAAAAATATTGAAATTATTTCAACTTAAACGTCATAACCGTGTATATTCTCATTGTGTGGAAGTGGATGGAATCATAGAGATATTACCGATAGAGCCAACAAGCCAGCTCGGAACCCATCAGCATCTAAGAGAGAGAGATATAAAGTTAGAGAAACCTCTGATCATCTGTCTCTTACCGGAAATTTTCACTTACATACTGGCCTATAGCTTGTAGTATCTATCTGTATTATCTCTATGAAATGGAAGAGGAATATTATACTAAAAATACATGATGTGAATGTGTTTTTTATTTTACTTAAAACAACTCTAAAGCAATTCCAACGGTTTTATTATTCTAAATCTAAACACGAAGTGACCCTCAAGAGGCTTGGAAGACAATATATTTTATCCCGGATTCGAATCTTTCCTTCAGGTTTTAATGCTCACTGGGAAGAGAATTTATAGTGGTTGTATTCAAGAAATACAAAGCTGCTCATTAATAATATTACAGTCGTTCATTTATATTTATTGTTGATGGATAATTAATTAGTTCATTAAAAAGATACAAAAGGTTTGAATTGTGAAATTAATATCCGTAAGAGTTATTTACGTCAAAATCCAACTTTCTGAGGAATGAAATTTTTATGAGTTTGTCTTCGTCGGTGTTTTATCATGATACAGCTTGAAAAATTGGCGAAGTTTTAAGTACAAAAAAAATTGGAAAACTTGTTATTTAATGGTTAGCATCAAAATTAGCATTTAGTAATTAGCGACGTAAAAATCGTTTTTCAAATAAGGTAAAAATACCGTGCGAGGCAAAGTTTTGAGAGTCGTTAATTCACCTTAAGTTTTATGGACGATATAAACTTTTCTCTTGAAAATATGTTCACCATTCTTTCAAAACATCATTTTATTCTCTAAAGGTCCAAAGTGGTAAAGCGGTAAAATTTGTCCAATAATTAAAATGAAGTACAAGTCACGAGAGAGAATTTTGGCGCAGTCAGTAGGATTCGCAAAGTAGTAAAAATTTCGCTTTTGTCGAAAACAGTAAACTTCGGGACGTTTCTGTTTAACCTACACTTTTCTGGACTTAAAGTTATCCTTCAGTGGAGACGATACAGATCCAGCTAGAGCCCTTAGAGCTCCGAGTGAAGGTATCGGCTTTCTGTAGGTGTCATGGCATTGCCATCTCGTAACTTACAGGAAGTCTATGAACGAACTATATTCAGATATAGAGAAGGAAGTAAAAATGGGTCACTCCTACCTCCTGAGGCTTCTGCTTCATCTCTATGAACAGAACCCGAAAGAAATGGCGCAGAGTGGAGTGATTTTACCATTCAAGTTCACAAAATGTAAAAATTATCACCTTTTATTTGATTCACGAGTATTCTAGAACTTTTTATTTGGATATATTGTTCCTTCGTACCTGTATTGGCGAATATGTGAGGGCCAATAAAGAAAAAAAAGAAGAAATACATCTGGGATCATAGAAATTTCATCGGAAGACTGTTTGGATATGAGAAGTAGGACAGTTGACAGTTATTGAAGTATTAGAGTATAGAGTTCTGTGTTCTAAAAGTGAGACCTTTCTAGGATGACATTACTGATAAGTCGGCCATATTGCTGTTGGTCCTAGTGTCATATTTCATTTTTTTTTTCATTGTATACTGATCATTGAACAAGTCTTTTTGACATATCGGTCTTATATTATGAACGTTAATGAAATAGAGAAAGTAGCAAACAATGACAGTAGTAGTAGTAAATTTTATTCTGTTTTGTTGTTTTTTTTAATCAGAAACTTTTAATCAATAGCCACGCCATCTAATTGGTAAAATTAGTAACTAAATATCTCTGCTTTCACTTAGTTCGGAAGTAACTATCTAAGTTTTGATTTTATCTGTAGTGTTCTTGTTATTAACTATTTAGAAACCTTCATTGTGAGTTTCGAGTGAAAATGCTGTAGTAAGAGGCTAATTGAATAACCGTATTCTATGATTAAAGAGAACATGGATGCATATATTATAGTTTTAGAAAGAAAATATGAACCTCTCAAGTTTATTATGTACTTGATGCTGTTTACTCTAACTAGATATGAACTTGGAAGTTGAAGTAGATGTTCTTTGTTACTTTGTTTCGTTAATTTGAGTTTTCTATGATTAATAATGATGAATATTAAAAAAGATATATGGAAATTTGATATTTTGACTATTTTACGAACTTACATTATCAAAGACTATTTGATTTCTCGTAAAATCAGTCAGAAAATGGAAGCAGCAATTATGGGGAAATTATAAATGTACTTTCAAGCTTTTGCTGCTATAATTTTCCCTTCCTCCAACCAGAGTCCTGGCCTAAAGGTCTAAATTTTCGCTTGAAATATAATTGGTGGCTTTCCCAAGCTTTCTTCTTTTCATCACTTTTTTCAGCTCATATGTCTTCACCTACTCTGTATTTATTTCTGTGAAGTTTAAGCCAAAAAAACTGCATATATATATTATGACGTTTCTTACCTCTAAAGACATAATTTGACGTGGACGAATGCTGTAGCTCTAAATCTTGGGAGTATCCAAAAGCGACCAGCGAAAAGCCAACTACTAAGGGGAGGTAAACCATTTTGTTGTTAGCAAAGCACCATCAAAAATCTGAAACAAGAAATATTATTGTTAGAACTATCTTACGAACTATGGTCAAAAGCGCTTTTATCGTGCGGGTTCAAAGGTCAGTAACCATATGTATCGAATCAGAAGACACAGAGGTTACCAAAATGTGAGATTACACCGGAGAAAATAATTATGGTTGATGTTTCCTGCACACTGCAGGCTATTGAACGTACTATATAAGTTTTGGAATCATTATTACAATTTTACAGCTCTTGACCTGTAGAAGTTACGTTTTGTTTTTAAATCCAGTGTTTCGGTGTAAAAAACAATCTATTTATAGACTTTTTTTTTGCTCATTCAAACATTAAATTTGCATTACATACAGGGTTTTCAAGAGAGTCTGATTTTAAATTTAGTTTGCGCTAAATTAAATAGTTTCACTTCAAATATTCCAAAGCTTATCGTGAAGTTGAACCGGTATATTTTATCCTGCAGCAAGAGATACGAATATATATTTTGAAATGACACGGTTATCTTACAAACGAGCTTCGTTGAAACTAGTTTAATATCCTTGTCGCTGTATGATAATTTGAAGCCCCTTCAGTCGTTCATTAGATAAAATTTGCATTTCTGAAATTCTCGGTATAGAGAAAATATATTTTGCAGAATTTTCCTGATATGAATTTATAGTTTTAAAAAAAATTACATACAGTGCATAATTTAATTTAAAATAAATCCCCTCCGCTGGAATTCTTTTATAATTTTCAAAAGCCTCCAGGAAAAAGTGACATTGTTTGCGATTTTAAAGCATGATATATTGCAAAGCCCTTTTACAAATTCTTATCTCGATATTCTCCATCTCCCAGGGGAATCTTGTGAAGTCCTCTTGAGAATTAGAATGAGCTTTCTATATTTATTCCTGTAAATATTATGTCGTGAATGAAAACCAGGAATACGGGATTTTTTTGACAAAATTTTTTGGGCTTTTTTTAGACCACTGAATTGAAAATAACAAGTTTTCTATTTCTGTCAATAAAATATATGTTACCGTGAAAGACCGAAAGTAGTGAATGTCAACATTCGCCGGTAGATGTCGACAAATGTCAAATGCTTTGGTTAGTCCGAACATTTTTTAATTCTATTATACATTCGGACTTTCACCGGTATATGTTGACAAACACAAATGAGGTCCGGTGAAACTCGGACACTGCAGGTCGCGACAAGTTTTTAGACGGTTCCAGCGTGTAATATGACACTTTCTAGCCTTCAATGACCTTAGTAATGACAGCATTGCATATATGGTTGTGAATAAACATTTATTCTAACTCCTAACCTAACTCCATCTGCAGGAAGTTTTCAAACAATTTGTAAGTTTAATTCTCAGCGTTTGGTTAACCAAATGTTTTATTTTCTGAATAAAATTAACAATTCCATTGAAAACTTTTCGGAAGAAATTGAAAGTCAAAATGAAAATTTCGGTGAAAATGTGAGCCCGAATAAATGGGAACTGAATTAAAACATTCGTTAACTTCTATTAACTTTAGTTTTCTTTGTTTTAAAGTTTATTTATTGAAATGCTGTGATTTTAAACAATATTTACGTAAATAGTGTAATTTTTCATAGTCCAGATCACAGAACTCGAGATTCTAATACTCCAGACAGTTCTCGATGACATTTCTATGACAGTTCTATCTTCTTCTTTTTCTTCATAGACCTTTACATAACCTTTATACAGGCTCTACGTAACATGTATTTATAAAACAAATACAAGATGAAACCAAAATATGAGTCCGAATAATTGGAAACTGAATTGAAACATTCGGTAACTTCTATTAACTTTAGTTTCCTTTGTTTTAAAGTTTATTTATTGAAATGCTGGAATTTTGAACAATATTTACGTACATAGTGTAATTTTTCATAGTTGAGAGCACAGAACTCGAGCTTCTAATACTCCAGACAGTTCTCGATGACATTTCAATGACAGTTCTTCTTCTTTTTCTTTATAGACCTCTACATAACCTTTATACAGGACCTACGTATGTATTTATAAAATGAATATAATATGAAGCCACATCCCTCTCCAGATCCCTTTTTGTGGAAAATACGCTCATTATTCATTATTAATATTTATACGATTCCCAAGTGAAACTAAAGTGTGAAAGCAATCAGTACGTATCTGACTTTATTTCTAATACATCTACACACACTCTCACATAGCACCTGCCTTGATAGATTGTTTTTCATTTTATAAAAAGCACTATCGATTAAGCCTGTCTACAATAAAATTCCATTAAAACAAGTGCTCTGTTTTATTGTAAATTCAATCAACGACCATTTTCAGAAAAATCGTTTCTCTCAGGAAACGCAAAAGCTACAAATCAGGATCAACTAAGAAGATTGAAATAATTAAAGTGGACGAAGGATGACTTCTTGAACTGTTAAAATCGAATGATTCAAGTGTAAACCCTTGACATTCCCATTTAATTTATTACTAAGCTGAATTCTAGCTGAATACATGTTTATATGATGGTAAACCCACCTTTTAGAAGTTCTGTAATAGTATATTATATTATTCCACTACTAGCCGAATTTAAGACGAAAATTAAAGATAATTCACAAACGCACCCCGAGAAGCGTTTAGTCCGTCTTCTGACTGACAAGTACACTGTCAGTTTTCGATATATTACGAACGTACTCGTTATGTCATCAGTCATCTTTGGTTGAGCGCGAATTTTAAACTAATGGCATTTTTATTCAATTAATTTTATCTTGATAGGTAATTTCAAGCAGCAAATATATTGAAAACCTTTCCTGGATTCTCAAAATATTTGAATTTGTCCATTATTAACCACTAATACAGAAATTCAGGAGAACCAATAATTGTTAACTTCACAGCTGGTAGTGGAAAAGTAAAGTTATGCCGACCCCCTGGTCTAACCCAACCGGCAACCCAAATATACTTTCAGTTTATCTCAAGGACATAGTCGTCCAGCTTAAGGACACAATATGTGACGAATAAGTGCTTGGTAAAGAATGTTCAGCATTTCATTTCAACAACTCGTACTCAACAAACTTCTCTTGAAACTCCCAACTTTTTGATTGTCATCAGTTTAATGTTACAAAATATACAGTGTGGGTAACCTTCGAAGGTTCAGAGAGTTCAGATGGGCTCTATCGATTTTAGATGTTGGAAGGCTGTTGGTAACAATTACAAAATTTTCGGTAAATTTATTGAGCCATTCTTGATAATTATTCGTTTATTGTAATGCTTTTTCCAGTGCGAGCACAACTTGCTTCATAATGAGTCTCTCAAAAAAGGTTTTTAATTTAATAATTTAAATAATTTTTTCTACGCTCATGTCTGTAAATGTCATAATGTCAAAAATCGCACTGTCAACATGCCTTGTAAATGACATTTAACAATAACATACACGTAATGAGATCTCATAGCATACACGTGCGTTTTGAGAAGGAAACATAAACTTCTTGGTTTAATTAAATTACAATCAAATTTTTATTCACGTACTACTTTATTTGGTTCATTTACATACTTTTAATCAATGCAAAAACATAAAAGTTTTTAGCATTAGATAAATATATTTTAGATTAAAAGAGTGATGCCCCTAAATGTCGGCAACACATTAAACAATTTCTCTTGTTACGTAATATACCATTAATTTATTATTTTGAAGGATTTAAAAAATCTCTAATAAAACAAATCATAATATCGGTTAACCAAGATTCTCTTCGAAAACCGAACGCTCAGCATTTTTCTCTCACCTAAAGAAAGGCATGAACTTTTTTTCATTTCCCCGTAATTGTCCGACTCCTCCATTACAGTGATATACTCGTACTGTTATCACGCCTTAAGTTGAATTAAACCCTATTGTGTTGGCCCTGAATTTAATTGAAAGTAATTAAATTGGAACTGGGTCTTAACCAGAACAGGTTTGGTGAAATTTCAAACTTTTCTATCAATTCAAAAACAATCAAATAAAGACCGCAAGACTTCATGCACTACCTGAGTTTTGTTATAATAGGTGAAATTTATAGTAAATATACAGGGAGGAAGCAGTAAAGTAGAAGAGTCATATATATTGTGTTCAGGAGTATAGTATATTTGGATGCCTGAGGTGACTATGATAATCAGTAGCCTCCAGGGAGTGAAATAAGTCTTAGATAGGCTTAGATACAAATAAAACAGAACACAAAGTCAGATGCTGCAAATGCAATACGCATATACCTATACAGATGGCTCAATGATGTACAATGAGTCACATGTGGCCTAAGTGCTGTGAGCCTACAGATACAGATACAGGGTGTAAAATATTGTTATAAAGACGTATCTAAGCTGGATGAATATTAATTAAGATCCGAAAAACATAATTAATTATTAAAACGACCTGTAGCGAGTCTAAAATCTCGTTTATCATTCCAGATTTATTTTTGGCTTTTTTTTCTCGCCGGTTCTTTGTTGACTTGCCTTTTCAGGATCATTAATAACTCAAGTATATACTCGATAAAGCATCCCCCAGACAATTAGTTTGTTCCCCTCGCGTGCCGTTACGACTCAGCAACTTCTACTACAGTCTTCAACACTTCACGTCAATTACAACCCTTGTCTAACCTTTAAACATTCCATTTCACACTTGTGACATTGCTTATATTGATCACACCCCGTAGCATGTCAGTCAGGAATCCCATAATGAATTTTAGCCAATAAATTAGTTATCTTCTATCCAATGAAATGGTCTTAAATAACTGATTTCGACATCTTGAAATAATTAATAACTATATAATAAACAATGAGTCAGTGGTCATTAATACCTTGACAATAACTCAATAACTATACGTTGCATCCGTGTCTTCAGAACTGCCAGTGGTCTTGTCTTTTTTAGAACGACTTTCATCTAGAAATCCATCCAAAAAACTTATTTTGTGCCACTCAGTAACATAAATCACACACATTTCAATTATTTTGTGCCACCCAGTACATAAATTAAACATTCATCTACTCTCTAATAATATATCTCAATCCTAAATTTACTATAACCCCTGTATAAATAAAAAATACTTTCTTTTACTCCTCGTATATTAACATATTAATTTCATAATAATACCTATCCATTCTGTAATTGTGCCACCCAGTACATAAATCAAATCAGCTAATTAAATTGAAATACTTTTATCTACAACTATAACTAGGTACATTTTTTGACTATTCATATTTCAATACTCTATTAAAATATAACGTAACCGTAATCATTCCACTCCACCTCGTATATTCACTTATTTATTGAATATTACAAAAACAATGCGATTTTCGTGTGCCTACGCCACCTGACTTATCAACGGCCAATCAGAAGCCTGCGAGCTTCAGGCTTTTTCCTAGAAAGTTGGCTTCGACGAATTTTAACCTAGCAGAATAAAGCTTCTTTGTTACGCATTGCAATTAGTGTCTGTGTTTTAAACAGTGAACATGTATATTGTAATTCAGGTAATATTTTATTAATTAATATGCATTTTTTAAATACAATTTTGGTTATTGTAATATTATTTATTGTTTTTTAATAATGTATAGTTGTTATATTGTATTCAGGACTTTTTACTTTGATTGATATCGTTTTATGAGTTGATTTCACGTAAAAGTATGTAAATTCAAATGTAGTATTTTTAAATTTTTAAAATGGAAGTACCTAGTTTATATAGAATAGATAAAAAGAAAATAGTTTTATTATCGTGTTGTCTTATTAAGCTTTCTATAAATCTATTGCTAATAAATTTGATAGCATTTTCAAGTGATTTTCAATGCGTAGTTAGTCTAGCTAGACATAATTCCAGGAATAGGTGTTGCCAGATTGACTTGAAATGAATTGTGTAGCTTTGTAAAATCATATTCTTATGGTAGCTAATTAAAGCAAAAAGTTTCACTATAATAAACATATATAAAACAAGTCTACAGCATATAAATTTACGTGAAATAATAATGACACAAGTAAAAATGAATAAATATTAACTTTTTTCATGTCGTGTTGAGGTATTTGTAAACTTCTTGCTAGTAATCAGTGGTATTGCACCCTACATAAAGAAAATAGTTTTTTTTAGGTACGTTGGTTAATGCGTATGTTAAGATAGACTTCAAGTAATTAGATGTTGCCAGATCGAAAAAAAATATAAATTTTTGAATATTTTATTGAAAATTTTTATGTTATAATATGTTATGATTGTTATCAAAAAGTTTCTTTTTTTCTTTACAGATTTTAACATTTATTTCGTTTGGTGAAAAGCGATATGCCTAAAGGTAGGTGGTTGTTGTGTTGAATAACAAAAATAGATAAAATTGTGAGATAATATGGTTTAAATAATATTAATAGTTTTAAAAATTTCATATTTTAAGCATTTCTGACTGTTTTTTGATTAAGTTTTTCTATATACAAGTTTTTTAATTTAGATATGTTCTATTTTTGTTGTTCAAAAAGTGTGTTTGAAATGTTTTTGCTATTCATTTTAATTAAAATAATTTTTTAAATTAAATTAAATATTGGAAACACCCCAGCAAGAGGATATTTTTATGTGGATTTTGTTTGTGTTTCTTCTTTTTCAGGTAAAGTCTTTTTATGCAGCAATGTTCTGTGAGCAAATCGGTCAAAAATTTAAATAATATAATATATAAAAAGAGTAATAATTATAAAACAAATTTTATTAATTGTAGCATATATAAAAAAACATATCTTTAATTAAACTTAAAGTTTTAGACATCTTAAATAATTTAAAACATTTATTCAGCCAGGTATATTATTGATCATTTACAAAATTATAATTTTTGGAATATTTAGACT
>CAJUYI010009060.1:0-10376 GCA_910591695.1 Galerucella pusilla | reverse complement strand
GACGGGAGAAAAAAAGGTATGTATTTAGTTTTAAGCGATTCTAAAAAGTCTTCCACCAGCGAAGCTTTTATTTAAATGTCAGTTATGTCACTTTGACAATTCAAAGTGTCAATATGAATAAAAAGAAGCAATTTTCCGGTATTTTGCACCCCCAAGTAAAAAAAATGGTACTTAATCTGATAGATTATTTCGAGAATGAATGGAAAAGTGGAAATTCGTCGACCGCAGTGTGCAGGAAACATCAACCATCATTATTTTCTCCGGGTATATTTGTAATCTCACATTTTGGTAACCTCTGCGTCTTCTGATTTGATACATATGGTTAGTGACCTTTGAACCCGCACGATAAGATATGACTATATCACGCTTTGCTAACAGCGACAATTTACAGAAAACGATACTTAAGCATATTACCTACTATTTTATAATATAGTTTTTGATATGCTTGTGCACTTATTCCATCCAGTTAAACGAACGATCATATATCGCGAGGAAGATTTATTAACTTCTAAAACGCTTCTAAGAGTATAAGCCAAGGTGTACATTTTCTTTTTAGTTGATTGAACTTGATCCTTTCTTTGGATATTCCATGCATGTTAAAACCATAAATTACGATCTGATTTCCGATCAACTGAGTTGTTCAGATTTCGTAAAGTCAGCACGCAATCTTGTTAGATATCTGCGACTTACGTTTCTAGACATCGCAGCCAGTGGTGTCGATACTCCAAAAAAAAGGTAGGTATGCATTTAATAAAAATGAATTGCCGTCTCTCGAGAGTATGCCAGAGCCAGAGAAAAAAATGTGATGAGGAAAAAAAGGTGTTTTTTTCTATATTATTTATTCCCTTTTGTGCCTCACAAAACTGTCAAATGGTGCTTCATATTATTCTTTATATAACATTATAACATATAATATTTATAAAATATCTTTTGATAAATATTCTCCTTGTGCTACGTCTTTGAGAAAATATATGTTATTGTTTATTTTACAGGCAATTTCCCAAGGACAGGTTGAATTTTACGAGGCATATCGAAGAAATCGGAAACGTGGATATGTATAACGATATCAATTTATTTTATTATACGTGGAAAGGTATAAAAATTTTTTGATAAACAACATGTGAAAAATAAAAAATGAATGACGGTATCGGAAATCTTGAATAACATTTGGAAATTGAGTGAAATTATTTAGGTTTTTCAGCATCGTCCGTTATGCCTCAAAAATACAGGGTGTCCCACGACGATTAAGACAAGTAATATATAGTTAAAATAATACCCTCCTTGGTGTGTGTCATCGATTTTGACGTATATCCGAGTTTTAGGCATGTCGTTTATTTTATTTGCTATTTTGACATATAGCTAACCTCAAATTTGATAAATAAGATCATCAGGATTGTATTTAGCCAAATTCGAAAAGGCAATGTAATTAATAATTACCAGCTTCTTTTTCTAACTGAAAATACTTGAGAACTTTCAAAATACTGATGTTTTTCCGTGTATTCATGCATATTTTCGTATTATTCATATAAATAAAACAATAATATTAATATTCACTCTTCATTAATAAATAATTGACGGTAAACAACAAAGTACAGACCTGTCAAGAACTGTCAGTGTGACAGTAGAAAAAGACGTAAGACTTATTGCCGCTACGAAAGTAACGCCTTCATAGTATATTAAACTCTCGATTGATAGGTTGAGCTTGAGCGTTATCTAAACATCAACAAATCAAATTTTTGTAAGTCAAAGATTAGGGTAAACGTTTGTAATACATTTAAACGGTTCATTATTGTGATATTTTGATTGGGATCAATCACAGACCTGCCTTTTTTTCCATTTCTTCCTACGTAATGTGTTAGAAAGACATTAACAATCGATGACGCAAACCAAGAAGGGTATTATTTCAACCATATCAGAATTGGGCAGTAGTAGATAATTATAACTTTGGGGGTGTGAGTAAGCGCAAATGTTGCATCTTTTCTTGTTACTGTATTGCCCAATTCTGATATTTTACTTGTCTTAATCGTCGTGGGACACCCGGTATGTTTGTTTTATTCCTTTATTGAGAAATGTATACCAGTTTGTTATATATTCGTGCCACTGTTCTCAATTTCCAATAATATAGGATTACCCTTTTTGGATGAATTTAATTACAGAATCCACCCTTCGCTTTACAGGCGGGTCTGTTCCATTGTTTCAGTGTTTGCAATTATAATTTCCAAAATAGCATATTTTCCATCAAATTATAAATACATCTGAGAATATGAAATTGAAAGTACCAGAGATTTTAGTATGATTATTTTTTTTGTCAGTTGGTCAATTTATATTTTTCCATAAATTTTAATATAAACACCTAATTCACAAAAATTTTCATAAGATTTATAAATTTCGGAAGCAGTAGTGTTTAGTCTACTGTCAGTGCACGGACAACGTGTTATTTCGGAGCTAGTACTAGAGTGCCACCAAGATTTAGCTAACGCCTCGGCAGATAACAATATTGTCCTGAGGTGGGTTAAAGGGCAGGACAGGAGTAAAGGTAATCGCATTGCCGAGTCTTTAGCCAGGCAAACTGCTGGAATAAAAATTTTAGGACCCAGTGACAACTACGGCCTGACAAATAATTGACAAATTGTGGAACTAGCCAGACGTTACACCCATGCTCAATCCCTTAAGAGATGGGATGGAATCAAAGTATGCAAGCTTGCTAGGATTACCCTAGAATGCTGGCGTCGAAGAAATATTTGGCGATGACTAAGAAAAACCCATGTTCAACAGTAGGATTTCTGACTGGCCACTGTCAACTATGGGTCTAGTGGACACACCTCTATGCAGGATGTGTGAACAGGAAGATGAAACTGTCAGGCATGTCTTATGCGAGTGTCCGGAGTTATCGTCTATAAGAGAGTGTGTGCTGGGTAAGTCTTGGCCTACACCTGCCGATATAAAGGAGATGACTCCTAGTGACCTGTCCTCCTTCCTGGGAATTACAGGATGGACGATGACCTAGGAGGTCTACTTCTCGGGAGAATGTACAATGGGCCACATGCGGCCTAAGTCCTGTGAGCCTGCACTCGCCCTTCCTACTTTACAGATACAGGATACAAATAGTATCCAAAGATCACTGTTTTTGATGCTATTCTAATGATTCAAGAAGCCTGGACTCAACTCGAGCATTTGGGCGAGAGCCATTGATGAGCATCAGTTACCCATAACCAACGAGGACTTTGACAATATGCGTGTGTCAATGATGATGTCGCCACACACGAGACAGAGGGGAATTATCTTGAGAGTGTCTGAAGCTCTGAAGGTTGCGGAAACGCTCAATATGTTTCTTCAGGACTAACTGTGATGATGATTTTATGAAAAAAATGATTTCACAGCTGTACGAAGTTCTTACCACCGAACAAAAGTTTGTCAAAACAAACTCAAATAACAGACTTCCTAGGTTAGTTTTTTTATGAATTTACATTAACTGGAATGTTTAAGAACCATATAAATGAAGCATATATATATGAGATTTCTATAAAATCTCTTATTTACGTAAATAGGAAGATCCCTTTAGTGCGTCATTCGGTTAGTACGTCATAGTAACGCCGGTCTCTTGAAGATAGTTATATCCGGATTCTACAGTATATACACTGTGTCCACTTAAGTTCGCTCCATATGGGAAACTTTTTTTATTATCAATTTTAGGAAAAAAACTCATTCTCCATAAAAAGTTCTGCACGTTCTAAAATCTAAAATACAATAATCAGATATCAATTTTCTTCAGTATTATACGAGGTTACTCAAAAAATATAAACTTTACTCAAGAGTACCTTTAAAATTTGACAATATCGGAAAACGTTATAAATAAAAATTGATCAGAATTGAAAACTACGTTCAAATATACGATTTTATCTATTTATATGGAAAAAATGAATTATTTTTTGACATGTATTTCTAGATACAATAAAAATGCAAAGGACCCTGCACCATTTTATAGGTAATCCTGGCTCTCGTACGATTTTCAATTTTTTTTGATATGTTGTAGTCTTAATGATAACTAAGAGATCCTGATGGGTTAAAACTGTGCAGGCCCTCCGGTTTGGCGGTGGTGGCGTCTTGAAGTTGCGTCCTGAGCATAACATTTTGCCTCCTAGCACTATAAATCTCGCAATAAAAGCAAATGTCTTATATTTCGGGAGCTCATGAGGAGGTCTGCCACACTTCTGTGCCAGAATCGCAATTTCTCCAAAGGGTGCCTTCGCAATGGTCAATTTGTTAGGCCGATGTTTTAACAGCAAGCGGAAGCAATGGAACCGAACAAAATCGTCAGCAATCACGTTAGGTAGGTTAGTTGGATCCATCTTACTCCCAAATTCCTCACGAGTGGGCCCCAAAAGACTTTTTAACATTTTCTTGATCCCACGCACCCATCTCTAGTAGAAGATACTTCATGAAAAATCCGGTAGTTCGGATAGATACTGGGATAGATATTGAAACCAAATTGTTTTTGATTGAGCGCCAATGAAACACTAATTGAGTTCAATGACGTTAAAGAAATGATGTTGAATAATGAAAAAAAATTTAAAGTGAATAATGCAGGTTCTTGCCTAACTAACCAATAAATTTGGAGGTAAACTAAGCCAGTTCACAGGGCTTTGTTACCTTGTTGATGTAAAGAAAAAAGTTATTTTTTTAGCAAAACTACAAAAAAAAGAGAAAGAAATTTTAGGGCGCCACTAATTATCTTTCCTAAAAGAAAATTAGAAAGAAAATAAAATTTAAAGGTCAGCTAACTTTAAATCTGTTAAAAAAAGAAATAACTTAAAGTTTCTGTATAATAAATAAAACTAATACGTAAAAAAATGTTTATAATTACGATGTTTAAATTACAAAAAAAAAAAATGGGTTAGTAAACAATAAGGATATATAAAAAATACTTAGCATTTATACATATTTTTTTTGGAATTGAAGTTGAACTGTAACTATTGATGTGCTTCTATGGACTGCATACAGGAAACAGTAATTTAGGAAACTGTAGCTTTGGAATATTGTTTTGCAGGAAAAAAACTTGTAACTATACAATCGATAAGAGAACTTCTAGAAACTTCTAGGTACTATTTGTCTCCCAGGAACATTTATAGGTATTCCAAGAACTATTTTAGGTATTCCATGTACTGAGTTGCGGGAAACTGTGTCCAGGAAACTGTGCTACAATAATTATTTCGGTATAAGTAAAAAAAATAACAAAGAAAAATTTTTGCATGAGGATATCTGTCCAGCTCAATAGTTATAATTTAAAAATTGAACCTAAGTATTCATCCTGGACAAATATAGGATTTGAATTGAAAAAAATATAAGAAACAATAATTTTAACCAAAAAAATCTAATATAAAACTTAGCTAGATAGGAGAGGAGAGGTATAACCATGTGGCTTCCAAAATGGGTATCCATTTAGTACAAAAAAAATTACTCATTGAATATTAATATTTAACTATGACATTTTTAAAATATAAAGGTAAGAAGAAAAATAACATACCAGATAGGTACTTAAAAAGTTACGGCTGCCTATTAGAATTTGTGTAAATTGTTAAAATTTTTACTTGAACTACTTCACAGTTCCAACTTGCTATGTCAACAGACGATGAGAGAAGACCTGCCGGTACCTTTCTCATCCGTATTTAAAGACCATTCGAAATTTTAAATTCCGCGGTAAAATACCTCTAGAATATTGATTTTTGGTCTACTAGTTTATTCCACCACAAATCACAAAAGTTAAATAATTTATTAAATATTTGAATGAAATATTTTTAGGTAATATATATACCATTCCACCAAAAATCGAAATTGTGAAGAAATTGCACATTTTTAATATCTGAAATGTTAACTAACAAAGTTAACGTTTCAATATCTGTCAAAACACCTATCACCCGTGACAGACGTCAGTCGGAAATTGTCAGACATTTTCTTGTTGTCTTCTATGTCCTGACACTGCGTATTTTTATTATTTTTTCCTTTGACATAAGCGGAACGACCTACGCATCTTTAGTTGTGTATATCCCACGTAGATCTACTTTCGATTGTCTGATCTTCAATTACCTCTAATACGTATGGGTATTGTGGAGTCTACAGTATTCGTTCCGACAATCACAAGCAGACAGCTGTTAATTGAAACAAAAAGCCACTGAATCATTTTCATTTATTAAACTATCAGCTCTCCCCTCCGTATACGAATGTCCACAAACATATTCTCATCAAGAACTAGCCTACCGACAAAGCGGTTTGTATTGCAAACGAAGCAATTTTTCATTTCAGGTAGCGCTCTGGTGCCTCTGGTGCACACTCAGAGCCACAAATATACTTTATGTCGTGAATGCTTGTTCCGACTGACATCTGTCACGGGTTATGGCTCTTTCGACAAATATCTATCCCAGTATCTATCCGAACTACCGGATTTTTCATGAAGTATCTACTACTAGATATGGGTGCGTGGGATCAAGAAAATGTTAAAAAGTCTTTTGGGGCCCACTCGAGAGGACTTTGGGAGTTAGATGGATCCAACTAATCTACCTAACGTGATTGCTGATGATTTTGTTCGGTTCCATTGCTTCCGCTTGCTGTTAAAACATCGGCCTAACAAATTGACCATTGCGAAAGCACCCTTTGGAGAAATTGCGATTCTGGCACAGAAGTGTGGCAGACCTCCTCATGAGCCCCAGAAATATAAGACATTTGCTTTTATTGCGAGATTTATAGTGCTAGGAGGCAAAATGTTATGCTCAGGACGCAACTTCAAGACGCCACCACCGCCAAACCGGAGGGCCTGCACGGTTTTAACCCATCACGATCTCTTAGTTATCATTAAGACTACAACATATAAAAAAAAATTAAAATCGTACGAGAGCCAGGATTACCTATAAAATGGTGCAGGGTCCTTTTACTGTAGTTACGCTGACAAACTGATAAATGTTTGAAGCTACAAATGTTTGACAGTAATTGTCAGAACGCGTTAGAATTTAACGCAAATATGGTAGAAACAATATTAAACAAGCACAAAAATTTTCAATGTAAATGGTTGCAGTTGCCTATTGGAACGTAGTTTTCAGTCCTGATAATTTTTTTTCGATACTATTTTTCGATATTGTCAAATTTAAAGGTACTTCACTCTTTAGTAGAGTTCATATTTTTTGAGAAACCTCGTATAATACTGAAAAATAATTGATATCTGATAATTGTATTTCAGATTTTAGAGCATGCAGAACTTTTTATGAGGAAAAAGTTTTTCTCCTAAAATTGATAATAAAAAAGTATCCCATATGGTGCGAACTTAAGTGGCCACAGTGTATATATAATTTGAACACACTGTATTTACAATCAATACCAATTCACGTTGCTATTAGAAAGCAAGGAATAAGGACTAACGAATCGAACTAGTCCTATTGTGTTTCCGTGGACCATTAAATAGAAACCCTACATTTGATGAAGGACGATAAGGGCTTCTCGCTCGCTAATTGGAATAGCTTTTGATAAAACCACAATAAATTGCTAGTAATCCTCAATAACGCCACTGGTTTTAATTTTATTCACCCAAAAGTTAACATGTAGCATGAAATTATAAATTATTAATTCACCCAAATCCCAGTTAAATTATTTTGGCTGAATTACTTAGCTTTTGCTTAGACTGCGTAGTAATAAATATTGGTTTTACTAGAACAAAAACCTATCTTTAATTGATTTTAACATATGTATATGCTCAGTCCTTTCGATCTACTCCGACTAACTTCGCATTATTGTGGCAGTTTACGGACCTCTATTCTTGAACAACCCTTTTCAAAGTGAAGGTCCATTTCCATAATAAACGAAAACAATAAATAATTGGTAAACAAAAACATTTTAGGAGGTCTAGGGTCTAGACAGTTGGTGGCAAATAATTATATTGATAGATATTTAAAAATAAATTTAATTAATTACTAAGGGCCATTCGCACCGATTATCCTAAAAAGTCATACTTAGCTAAGTGACACTTAGGCCCGGTTGTACATTTTAAGCTTAAAATTGAGCTCAACTGAGCTGGGCTTGAAATATAAGCTTAGCTCAACTCTAAGCCTGTTGTACAAACATGGTTCAGTAGCAGCTCTACTAAACCTATATTTGCAAGTGTTGGTAGAACTTCTTTCAAACTGACGCCTGCGTATGAAGTAAATTGGTCACAATATGTTTGTCAAATAACCTAACTGAAGTCATATTTGCTACCTATTAGTTTTACAAGAAATTTCCTCTGATATACAATCTGTCACAAAGCGAACGGTTTCTTTAGAAAGACGAGATGTTTGAATAAACTCATGATCTCTTTCACATTCAAAGTGATTCATACGCTCTCTATACGTGTTGTACGATTCCAATAAGTTCCAAAAAATCCTCATCATCGGTTAAAATAACTTTGACAAACTTTTAATTTAATATTAAATTAAGTACAGGCTATGTTTGCAGACAATTCATTCACATTTAAGCCACGGAACATGATAACAATTTATGTTCCGTGCTTAAGCTTACATTAAACCTGCCCTCTTGGAGGCTTTACTAAGCTTAAGGTTTAACTCAAGCTCAACCGTAAGCCAACTTTGTACAACAACAATCTGACGCTGAACCAGAGTTCACGCTTGAGCACCGGTTACACTTAAACGTTAAGTGTCACTCAAATCCACTAAGTGTCACTTAGACGTTCGCACCGTATTTAAAGGCACCCTTAACGCGATGTTAAGGATACCTTAACTAAGCTCGGAATATCCCCGGCTTAAAGTTCCACTTAACCTCGAAATACTAATTTTGAAGTTAATTTATGACAGCTTAGATTTGAGTAAATTGTGCTTTGGTAGATGGTAGATCTTTGTATTTGTAATTTGTCTTATCGAAATGGAAATTTAAGAAGATGATGACGATTTAGAAATAATTGATATAGGTAATTGAATACGGCATACCCAGACAGCTATATATTATAAGGAACGATTATTTTGATACATTCGATCCTAAGACGTTTTCTTAGATTTAGAATGACGAAGGAAACTGATCTCAATTTTCTTAGAGAAATTGAAATTGTTTATTTTCTATAACATTTTTATACTTGCTAATAATATCTAATAATATTGATTTTTCACGTGTTGTGAAATTTATTCCACAAGATCGTTTTTCTCCGCTCATGACTCGGAAGAATAAATACTTATCAAAACGTCAAAAACAAAGATGACACCAAATAATATTAAACGCATAGAACAAACTGGATCAAACGACTACCGTTAATTGGTTAATTCCTGACAAGATCTTCTTTTTCAAAAAAATATTTTAAGAATTGCGACGTTGTCAAATGGAACCTCCCACTTAGTTGAGGGAGGTACGGCGCGAACGAAATTCCACTTAAATTATAAGTGTCACTTAGCTAAGTATGACTTTTTAGGATAATCGGTGCGAATGGCCCTAATTTAGTAGTTTAAATATGAGCGGAGAAAAACGATCTCTTGGAATAAATTTCACAACACGTGAAAAATCATTATTATTAGATATTATTAGCAAGTATAAAAATGTCATAGAAAATAAACAATTTCACTTTTTCCAAAAACATTGAGAGCAGTTTCCTTCGTCATTCTGAATTTAAGAAAAAACGTCCAAGGATCGAATGTATTAAAATAATCGTTCCTTATACATATATAACTGTCTGGGTATGCCGTATGCAATTAAATCAATAATTTCTAAATTGTTATCATCTTCATTTCCATTTCGATAAGACAAATTACAAATACAAAGATCTACCATCTACCAAAGCACAGTTTACTCAAATATAAACTGTCATAAATCAACTTCAAAATTATTATTTCGAGGTTAAGTGGAACTTTAAGCCGTGGATATTCCGAGCTTAGTTAAGGTACCCTTAACGTCGCGTTAAGGGTGCCTTTAAATACGGTGCGAACGACTAAGTGACACTTAGTGGATTTGAGTGACACTTAACGTTTAAGTGTAACCGCTGCGAATGGCCCTTAGGGCCATTCGCACCGATTATCCTAAAAAGTCATACTTAACTAAGTGACACTTATAATTTAAGTGGAACTTCGTTCGCGCCGTACCTCCCTTAACTAAGTGGGAGGTTCCATTTGACAACGCCGCAATTCTTAAAATATTTTTTTGAAAAAGAAGATCTGGTTAGGAATTAACCAATTAACGGCAGTCGTTTGATCTAGTTTGATCTATGTGTTTAATATTAGTTGGTGTCATCTTTGGTTTTGACGTTTTGATAAGTATTTTTTCTTCCGAGTCATTTTAGTAGTTTAAATATGAGCGGAGAAAAACGATCTTGTGGAATAAATTTCACAACACTTATCAAATCATTATTATTAGATATT
>CAJUYI010009059.1:0-10376 GCA_910591695.1 Galerucella pusilla | reverse complement strand
AGAACATTGAGCTTAAGAAATTATAGATTCAATTTTAATTTGCAGTAGTACGTTATTGTTACTATAATTTCTTTCATCTTCTTCTCTTCCAATGCTGAACTGTTGAAACATACATAGGGGTGGATATAATTAGGGTGGATATAATTAGCGTAGTTATAAAAATAATGTCCCAAAATCGGTCTATAAGTGAAATTGTCCTTTCAAATTGCAAACTAAAATGGTTGGTTATATCTTGCAGATATACCAACCCCGTTCAACTTTGGAGTGTAATTTAAAATCCTTCATGACATATAGACAGGGAAGTAGTTGTTGCTTCTGAGTGGACGGTCTTAGTTTTTTTATTTCAAAGGACTCTGTGAGGCGTTAAAGTAAAATTAAACTATTCCTTATTGAAATTAAAAATGTATACGAACTGGAGAATTTGCACAAGAATCAAAAAAAGATTCTTATCCATAAGTAAAATCAATCGAGGTGAAGTAAATGTCTGTAATAAATCAGTTGATTCCTTTGAACCCGACTGTGAATTTAGAAAACTGTGGCACTAATACAGACCAAAGCCAATAACAGAACTCGACAAAACTACCACTACCACAACCCAGATAATGTGTAACCAAACTTTGCAGAGCTCATTAATATTTAGAGGGTATTCGTCTCTCTGTTTTCACTTCCCTCGAACTTTATAGGCTATAACTTAGGAAATCTCGACTAAAACTCCGATTCCCGGACAATGCGGCTCCTCTTCTAGGTTTGTAAACTTATGGGTTACGTCCCCAGAAAAATTCACGACCTTCTGTCTACAGAAGGGTTGAAGACAAAATATGAGATCATAATAATCCAGGGTGTGGTGGTTGGAACATATTATTAAGATGCAGAGATAATTTTGACAAACTTGAGAAAAATACGCCTTGTATGTAGTAAAGTGAGAAGAGTTGGACAAAACAGAATTTCTTGTTAAACATTCTTTTTTTATTGGCAAAAATTACCAGCTAACAAATTGACTTTTTTAATTCAACTGAACCATATTTCTGTCTACTGTGCAGCTGGAAAACAAAATATCTCAGTATGGTTCTATGATCAATAAATGATGAATGATATGGCATAATTATTATGATTAATATGATTATTTGAATAGGAAGTTGTGAGTTTAAATGTGAATAAAACATGAGTACCAATGACTGCCCAACTAACAATTTGATTTTTATAATCAGCTTTCAGAACATTTACAGAACTATTTTATAAAACTGCCACTGTTTTATAAACACTTTTACAATGTTTCTATAGCTCTTAGAAGCATGGAATTGGCGCATATCATAAGAAAAAGGCTGTCAGACATGCTCTATAGATGTTGTCTGTTGCTATGATGAAACAGTTTTGAGAACGTTTATAAATGTCTAATAAAAATCTATTGAAGGACTTTTTTAAAGCCTTTATAAAAACGAGCGCCAATTGTTACACGATAAAAATATTCTCTTAACATTCTTATCAACACAAAATTGTTTCTGAATATGCAATTTGTATCTCCAGTTGTTGTAGAAAGATACTTAAATCTGTAAAAGTGGTGGCCAAAATTAAATAAATGACAAATGGCTGATTCGGTATAAAAAGTGACAATATTGACTCGAAAAATTCCATACATGGAGCAGATGTGACTGCGAAATTCAATTGACTGTTAAGTATATGGTACAATTCTAATAAACTTTTAACGCGTTTTCTATCAATTTTTGGTTAATAGTTCATTAGGACCTTCAACATGATAAACTAGCTAGTCCAGCATATTAATATTTTATAAAAATAGACGATAGACACGAAGAAATATCATTTAAATATTATATGGCCTGTCGCTTAAAGCCTCACAAAATGGTCACTTCCTTATACGATATTTATAAAACAAATTTGTCTAGGCAGAGGTGCAAAGTAAATCACATATAAGTTTAACTTGCAATTAACTAGTTTTTTTAGTATACTGTTATCATTCAGTGGTATCGCCTGATGAGAAACCCACTTAATATTGAGTCCATCAGTCTTCTCTGTTGGGGTATGCTCATTTCGATTGCTAATCTTCAAGGTCTCTGAAGGGTTGTTAGAGCTAGAACCACTAGTGCTTCTTAACTGTGAATCTCTTACGATCTTATGATATATACCTTCTTTTAATTTTTCTGTAAAATGTACCACGTCTCTTAATTTTTTTCCCAGCTACTGTACGACATTTTGTTTGTACGTGCAAACAAAAAATATAATTAGTCCAAATAAAAATTAGGGATATTTTATAACAGCTTTATAATTATTGTTGTGTCAACATTTTAATGTTGGAAGACCTCTTTAGGCAACATATTTGTTTTTTAACTGTTTTTTGTGAAACTATAAAACTACAATTTTATAATCACATACTTTTATATTAATCTGCTGCAAAAAGCAATTCACTTTTATTAATAACAATTGAAAAACTATTTTATTATTAGTTAGTATGCTCATTATAAAACAGTTTTATTATTGCTTTTATAGCGATAAATTAATTCAATGAAGAACCATTATAAAATGCTTTTAGAGCAAAGTATCATTCAGAGCTAATATGCTCTATAAAAAGTTCATAAAATAGCTCCACTCTACAACTCATTTTATAATTATTTTATAATTTTGCTGTGAAAACGTTTTTAAAACAATTTTATTGAACGAACAGTTAAGCGCAACAAATTTATCGTGAATTAATACTTTATAAAACATGATAGTTTTTACGAAGCGTCAATAAAACAATTATGAAATAATATATTAGTACGCTAACGATGTTGAATTGCTAGTTGGGTACTGTATTATTGTCCATGTAGCAGTTAAGAGCCATATATGTATATAATATATGTCTTACGATAAAATGTCGAAAACTCTTTTGTAGGAATGTCTGTTAGTTTTAATGCTTTTGAAATACAGAAACGCCAAGTATAAGCATACCAATGAAACAATTTCCTAAGTCTTAAAATGTATGAAACATTAGACCCTTAACTTGATCTGAATACTTCTTCGCTCTGTCTCTCTTCGATAGATCGAACTCGGTAACTACGACAGACCAACCGTCACTGTTTTATCAACCGAAAATAAAATTTTGATGAAATTGGAAAACGAAATCAGATCGTACATAAATCATTAGGTTGTGACACCTTTTAGATAAGGTTCCAAGGGATAATGGGTATGTAGCCGTTGGGTTTTAAAAAGTTCGAATGAAAACTGGTCGTACTTTTATTTCAGCATTATTTTAATGGGATTTTCTGGATACTTATTAGATTGTAGCAAATTGTCAGGTTTTAATAGGATTTTACTAGATATATCTTTTTTGTGATGGAAGTGAGAATACTTTTATGAAACAAGATTACACCGATTGAAATCGACTTTTCAAATCGAGGTAAGCTGAATCTGTGAAAAGCTTTGAGTGGACAGAATTAGCTCATATATTTAACCAACTCCTCACATCTTCATTATTCAATATCTCTTTTTATCTTAGCGTTACATTTTATTTTGACTTTCTTGATAAATAGTGATCCACTCATACCCCAAGCTAGATACAGTAGAAATGTTTTAATGTTGCTGGTGAGGAACTTGTAGGTGTGTCAAGTAATAATCAGTGTTGAGCGAAGGATGTATTCTAGTAGAAGAAATCTCCGATTGATGAACATTCATACTGGAAGAGTAAACAGACGTATTCATATGCCAAGATAAACAATGTTATAGTATATTCATTTATTTTGCTAAATTCCATACCCAGACAATATTATATATTCTATGTACCGGGTGGCCAACTAAGAACGTCCGTCGGCCATATCTCAGGAAAAAAAAAAATTATGATAAAAGTGACCTCGAGAAACGCCTGGAAATTATTTCCAGAATTGTGGGTCCACCGCTAGAGGGCGTATTTGACAGATAAAATTTTAAAATGCAAATTTTTTCAAAATTACTCCATTAGGGAGCATAATAAATATTATAATCGGATTTCTCGACAAATTCTGCATTTTTTTAATATGACAAGCTTAAGTCTATCTCTTCAAATAAGGGGTGGGGCAGAGTAGGAACCTTGTTACGAAGAAACGCCTGTAATTCCGGTTCCGCTTGACCGATTTTAATAAACTTGATGTTGTTTGAAAGAGATTTTGTTGAAAAATCGAAAATTTGTGAATATGAAGCAATCTAATCGATAACATAAATGCTAGGGGACGCTGTTTTTCTCATTTTTAAATGGAAGCATACAAATTGAAGTAAGCCTTAAAAAAATAGACTAAATTAGTGATAAAATACTGCAAACCGCATGGCGGTATCTCTTTCATATCCTGAGATATCGTAAGAAACAGTTAAATGGCGGAATTGATCTTTCAACGTCTAGAACACTAGTGAAGTAAGTTGTGCTACATTTTTTCAGTTATGTAAGAATGTTATATGTATTTTCCAGCGATGTGTTAGTGAATCAAAAGCATGGAATATCAATAAAAACCGATATTTGCCCAGCAACAACAAATACAGATGAGGCGAAATAAAGTTAAAAAGTTCCAATAATAAAAATATTGAGAGGCCTGGCGAAAAAAATTCGTAATAACATTATAAGAGTTAAATTCATTCTTCGTTTACTAACAACAAAGGCCTTCAATGTGTCTTATTGATATAATTATACTATTTCAGATTGTACCCATATCACATGGTCCTACACCAAAGTTTGAATGCTATAGAGATCGATACCAGATTGGATTTTTGCAACTGGCTCTCACATATGATACACGACATTGAAGCTGCTGTTTTCTCTACCCGTCAGCAATTCGTTTTATGTATTGAAAATGATGGACGTCATTTTGAACATCTAGGCTACGTACCTAGTTATTTATGAAAGGATTCAATTGTTCGATTCATCACATTATTTTAAAATTCATTCTCATTGTTAGTAGCGACAGCTAGCAATTAAGGTAATCTGGTGGTAATCTAGTGGCAACATTAGTATGCTAACAGTTTAAATTACTGCAGACCAATGTTAGATCTTTTCATTCAAGCTAAATTTAATAATATCTGTTAACGCGAACCAGCCTTCTGGACGTTGGAAGAACAAAACCCGCCATTTACCTGTTTCTTACGATATCTCAGGATAGAAAAGAGATATCTCCTAGCGCTTTGCGGTGTTTTATTACTAATTTAGTCCACTTTTCGAAAACCTACTTCATGTGAATGCTTTCATTTAAAATTGTTACGAGAAAACACAATATTTAAAAAGAATAAAACAGCGCCCTCTAGCATTTATGTTATTGATCAGATTGCTTCATATTTACAAATTTTTGATTGTTCGACAAAAGCTCTTCCAAACAACATAAAGTTTAGGCGTTTTTTCGTACCTCACAAGGTTCCCACTCTCCCCCGCCCCCTTATTTGAAGAGATAGCCTTAAACTTGTGGTTTTAAAAATATGCAGAATTTGTGGAGGAATCTGATTATAATATTTAATATTCTCTTTAATGGAGTAAATTTTGAAAAATGTTGCATTTTATAATTTTAACTGTCAAATATGCCCTCTAGCGGTGGACCTACAGTTCTGAAAATAATTTCCAGGCGTTTCTCGAGGCCACTTTTGTTACAAATTTTTTTCTCCAAAACCTGAGATATGGCCAACGGCTGTTCTTAGTTGGCCACCCGGTACAACGGTACAATCCTGAAATATTGACTAAAGTAGAATTTCAATGGAATAAAATCCTAATACAGCACGGCACTGTTATTGGAATCAATGGTCTTTGCATTGTGTATTTCTAACCTTGTTTTGGAATAAGAGAATCGATTTAGATGTTGGTTGTGAAGAAAGTATGTTGTCAGTATAGTTGTCCTATAGTCTGTTCAATGATAGAAGGATGAAAAAATATTGGTGCAAGTCATGTGTTGATACGTACTAAGAGGTGAATCCAAAGAATTAATCATGTTAGGGTAAGTGGAAATAATTTTCAAGGGCACCCACAAAATGAAAATCCTTATAGCGATGAAGGAAACTATTGTAATATATTTATAAAGATGTTTGGAAATAATTCTTTTGTATGTTCCTTGTTATTATTCTTCTCTCATTAATTCATCGTGTAACGTTATATTTGACCACTATCATTGGAATATTTAAATATCTACCGGTCGGCGAGTAGCCAGTCCTTTTTCCTTATCAACATGTGATTCTCGTCGAAAACCTGTAGCACCGATCACGCTGAAAGGCAAAATTTTTACATTTAATGTGCGACGAATAATCTCCGTTGGTAAGGTTCAGTATACACTGATATTGGTCAAATATTTCAATTCTTCTTTCTTATAGAGAGATAGAAATTAAGAACACACTGTTAATATGTAAATTCTTTATCGAAGCGGAGCATGTGAACAGGAAAGAAATATACAACGTATGTCGATTGCTCATCGCATAGTTCAACAATTTAATGGCGAGTAGTGAGAATAAGCTTTCTTTCTCCTGTGAACCATGAAACAGTCCAGTTGAATTTTTAAAAATTTATCTTTTATTTAACTTTTAAATTTCCTAAAGTGCATTCAATGTGAATGGTAAGTTGCATTTAAGTCTATGCTTTTCCTTTTATGATTTCTGCTTTTATATTTTTTCCTCCTAGTGATAAGCGCCAGATACAGACATACAATGATATTTTTGTATCTTATTATTTTTCTTCTTCTAGTTTTTCTTATACAAGTGATAAAAGGTTCACATGTATATAGTTGAAGTCTTTAAAATATGTATATTTAGTTAACTAATTAATTCAATCTAAATACCAACTTAGAATATTATATTTCCGGATTACATTCTTTCATTACATTTTCTTTATCGCCTTCTGTGATTGAAATAAGTGGTAAAATAAAATTTAGTTTCTATGTTACTTAGATATTGTTTTTTTATTTCTTTGATTTCCTTTGATGAATGGAAATAAATAAGATTTCCTTAATAATATCATTTTTCACATTTCTTTATTGCTTCTTTTGTTTTTTTTAATAGTGAAATACAGGATATTTTTTTTATGAACCACGTTTTTAAATGTATTGCTTGCAAAATTGTAAAACGAATTACCTACTGCAGACATCCTGAATTTTACATAAAAAAAAGATTAACTATTGCTGATACAATTTATCTTTCTTAGCACTTACTGAGTACCTGAGATTTCGTGCCTGGAGGTTAGTACCTGAGACGTACCTGAGACCACAAAACAGTCTGGAATTTTGTACCTGCCAATTCCGGACGAAGTAGTTTCCATCAGACACGTGGAAAATTAAGGAAAGTAACAAGTGAACCCATTTTTAAACCAACGTGCTTCAACTCACAAAACCAACATTTTTATTTTTATTTTTACTGTGATATTTTTAATCATTATACAACTTGTTAATTTGACAAAGTTGTTCATATTCCTTCCCTTCCAGCATTTCCAGGTTTGTTGATAGAGAGTGGTGAGGTGAAAAACAAGTCGACTAATATTATTCAGGGTGGCGCCCACTTACCTTTCTTGATTAAGTTTAATTACATTCCTTAACTTGATTTAATAACTTATTAAATTCATTTGGTTCCTCAATTTCATCTATTATCTCATTAACTTCAATATAACTTCAATATAACTTCAATAACTTAAATAAAGTAGGATTACCCGCGAACCGGCAAGACTACTCCCTGAACTGATATTAGTTTGGTCTCCGAATTCACACCTGAGGTGCTCTCCACATTGAGTCGCCGTTGCAATTTATATTGCCTTATTATTTTAAATAAATAATAGATAACAATCGGAAAACTGAACCTCAATATTTTTTGTATTATTATTCCAAGGTTTCGGTAGCGTTCCAGTTACCGTTATCAAGAATTATTAGGTTTTTAAAATGTTTATTTCCTATTTATTAGTTCGTTTCAACAACAATAACGAACTGTATAAGGTTTGGGAATGAAAATTTTATGAATTGATTGTGTTCATCAATATATGTAATAAAATAGATTCTTACTCACTGTCAAACAATACTGTAAGTCAATTATGGTATCAGCTTACCTGAAACAAAAAAAATATTATATATTACTGTGTTGTCTATTTGTCGATGCAGAAATTTTTTGAATATTGAACTTAACCAATGCTAGTTCAACTCAATCGAATACATAGGTACAGTAAGGGAAATAGCTCACTGATTGGTGGAAAAAAATTGTTATTTAAAGTTTGGTAGGTGAAAATTGTGGAGGAGGTTATTATAAACAGGTGGAAAATAAATGCAATGGCTTAAAACTGGGAGGGATAATTTGAAGGGTGGAAAGATCTTAAAAAGATCTACAACTTTTGTGAGAGCGACTTTTTCACAAACCTCAAAATTAGCTCGAAAAACGCGAAAAATTGCTTTTTTTTAAATTTTATATGTAGTTTCGGCAAAAATTCTTCGATTTTAACAAAAACTTGGTACCTAGATGGTAGCTTTTATAGTTACAAACTATGAAAAAGGATTTCAAATTGAAATATTGGAAATTTTTTGAGTTTATGACGTTGTGCTTAAATTTTTGAGAAAATCGAAGAACACCCAACTAACATTTTAAGTCGTAAAACCGTAAAACTGACTATCTAGTCAACCTTCAAGTCATTTTTACTAGTCGTTGTTACATTCTTAATACGTCGTTAACACGTAACCACTACCAAAATGGGGAACACATTTGTGGTAACTACAACATCGTGAAAACGTTGCAGTGACGGACAAAGACGTAATAATACCGTTACAACGACGTCGTGATAACGTAATAAAGTAGTAATTCTGACAACATATTTTCTATCCTCCTCGGCGATACGTGGAACAACATTTTATTTCTTTATCTTTTATAGTTTTGATATAAACTCCCAAACTATGGTGGCTTGCTCTGCATAATCACAATAATATAAAATTGGTAAATAATACAAAGTAAAACACGCTCAATTCAGAGGTCCCTAGCTTCGAAAACATAAACCGGGCATACTTTACTGATAATATGGCTACTTTTAGCTCTTAATTTATCATTCGCCTCCAAAATAATCAGTTTTTCTATGAAAATGTTAAGCGTAATGCGGTCTAGAAATTAATTTCAAATCGATAAAATGTATAAAAGGCTTTTTTTACATTTTTAGTTTAGTCATAAAAATGATATATCAACAATGTTCTGAGCTTAAAAGTAGGTCGAAGTATCATTTCGACAATAATTTTGAATTACACAAAATTGAAAGTGATCATTATGGCGTCCAAAATAATAACGACCCTTAAGTTAAATTCACTTCATGGTTAATTTATTCGGTAATTGTGACTTTGTAGTTTTTTTGAATATGTCTCATTTAGGTAAAAAAACCAAAAAGTAATTTTTGAAGTAACGATTTCCAACAAAATACCAATAATCTGACCAAAAAGTCACAAACCTATCAGTAATGAACTGTTGAAACATTTACGTCATAAACACAAGCATTGGCAACTTAACAGTGAATCGGCTGATGATCGGCTGTAAAGTAAAATTGGAAACGTAATTATAACCACAGCAATTTTACGTATAAGTGAAAATAACTTATAGGTAATATTTACGTGAAACTAATGATGATTATTACCGCCAAAATTTTACTTATGAGTAAAAATAATGTATAAGTGATTCTAAGAGGAATGTTTTCGTAAAAATAACTTTAATTGTTACTGTTACGTTAAAGGTATTACTCTAAGTAAATCATTCGTATTATTGACCTTATAAATTCACTCTATTGTATGTTCTTACGATAAAGGTATTATTTTCGTAAAAGACACGGAATTATTACCAAGGATGGGTTATAGTTCCTAAGACAAGAGTATTTATGACTTAAATAAAATTGTTAGTTGGGCAAACTCCACCATTGAATATAACGAAAATAAATACAAAAAAAAAAATTTCAAAAAATATACATTTTTTTAAGACCGACCAGAAAGTATACACATTCTGGACAATTTTTGCCGGTCCTGACGTCCATTTTTTTTTTCATTATTCAAATCGCTCTTCTACAGTGTGGAAACCACTTATGGAATAAAATTCTCTACTTATGTCATTATTTTAGAAAATTATAAAAAACGCCGAGACTCGTCAACTTTTGAATTGAGTTGTGCGTTATGTGAACATAAATTTAAATGTACAGGGTGATTCACGCAAGTGAACTTTTCACATAACTACTTTTCATAACTGATAAATGAAGGTTATGAAAAATGTGACGTTACCTAACGTCAAGGAGTGACTTAAAGTGTCACATTTAATAGCGGAATTAGATAATAGTATATTATTAAACGAGCAATTTATGATAGCCATAATTCACGATGGGTGACGTTTGCGTCACGAGCCGCAGGCGAGGGGCGCAAGTCACCCAAGTGAATTATGGCCATAAATTGCGAGTAGAA
>CAJUYI010009058.1:0-10377 GCA_910591695.1 Galerucella pusilla | reverse complement strand
CTGAATAAATTAGATATCGACTCAACTATCTTTTTTTGATTTTATATATATATATATATATATATATATTTTTTTTTTTATTTTTTTTTTATTTTTGCTTAACGTGCCTCGACAGCGCTGGTCATTGGCACAGACAGAAAAAATAAATACAAATATTTACATAATTTTTACAAATATTTAAATTAGATTTTACAGTATAGATTGGTAGCTTTCAGCAACTGTAAGACTTTCTTGATTTCGGTAGGGCAGTGAAGCATTTCCTTGAGGTTGGGCCTGAGATCAAGTTGTTTGTATATAGCAGCAAATTGTTTGCAGTCCGTCAGTATGTGCTTAACGGTCACAATATCGTTACAGCTTTGGCAAACGGGACGATTTCCTGAAGACATCAGATATCCGTGTGAGAGTTTGGTATGACTGATTCGGATTCTTCTGATTGTCGTAGCCTCTCTCCGGGTTAAGAAGTTCAGGGAGAGAGGAGAAGTGGATGGATGGATATCATGAAGTGCTGTCGTACTATTGCGCCACAGGTGTCGCCAGGAATCTTGTGTAGCGTTTTTGAAGTGGATCTTCAGGTCGGTTGCGAGTTGGACAATGTGTGTTGAGTCGTTATTAGTGGTAGCATCTTTCGCGTGGCGGTCCGCAGTTTCGTTACCATCAATGCCGATGTGAGATGGAAGCCAGATGAGAGAGACTGTTATATTTTGAGCAACGAGAGTTTGATAGATGTCGTGTATATTCTGGACAATTGGGTGGTCAGTGAAAATTGACTTGATTGACTGAATGGAGGAAAGGGAGTCTGTGCATATTGCAATATTTTTGTGGGGTAGGTGGATGCTTTTGAAAGCTTGAAAAATGCTTTGTAGCTCGCCTGTGTGAACGCTACACACTATAGGTAGGGTGAAGGAGCTTATGAGTTCATGCTTCGTGGAAACTGCACAACCAACACCGGAGTCAGTTTTGGAAGCGTCTGTGTAGAGTATTAAATCATAAGGTTTTTTTTGTAGTAATTCTAGGAATGCTTTCTTTATAAGTGCAGTGGGAGATTCATGCTTATTATAAATGGTAAGTGAGGTATCGATTGTAGAGATATTTTTGGTCCAAGGTGGAGAAGAAGGTAGAGGGAGCGGGGAGGTCAGAGAAAGATCGGTATCTTTGAGTAAAGGAGTGAGTATTTGGGGGATAGATTTCATAATTGTTCGAGGGTAATTAGGGGGATTAGTCGTAGTGGAAAGCGAGTGAACAGGATTGAGAGGATTGGAGGATACTGAGGCAGCATATGAGAGGAGTAGGGATTGGCGTCTTAGGGGTAGGGGTAGCTCATTAGCTTCAATGTGGAGACTATCAGCAGGGCTAGAGCGAAAGGCACCAAAGCAGAGACGAAGAGCGGTATTGTGTACAGAGTTCAGTGAATCAGTGACAGATTTGGTGGCAGACATGTAAATAAAGCAGCCATAATCAAGCTTTGAGCGGATGAGAGCTCTGTATACTCTTAATAATACGATTTCGTCGGAACCCCAGTGAAAGTGACTGAGGGTTTTAAGTATATTTAGTCTCTTTATACAGATGTCTTTGAGTTCATGGATATGGTGTTTCCAGTTAAGTCGGGAGTCGAAGGTTATTCCAAGAATTTTACATTGATTCGCAATGGGCAGGAGTATGTTATTGAAGAAAATGTGAGGTAAGGGAGAAGATGTTCTTCTTGAAAACTTGATTATTTTGGATTTTTTTTGGGATAAGGATAATCCAAAGTGAGTAGATCTATCTTGTAGAAGGTTTACTGCGGTTTGAAGGAGTTTGCAAGTTGCTGAGATCGATTTACCATGGCAATACACAATTTGGTCATCAGCATATTGTACGTGTTTTATGGGTGCAGGAAAATTGTCACAGAGTTCGTTTATTGTGAGGATGAATAGGGTAGAGCTTAATACTGATCCTTGACGGACTCCAGCATTTTGTGGGTGAGGTGAGGAGAGTTTACCATTAGCAGAAACTCTGAATGTTCGACAATTTAGAAAATTATTGATGAACGATAGAATGTTACCATGGAGATTGTATTGGGAAAGTTTATTCAGAATTGCAATCCTAGATATCGAGTCAAAGGCACCTTCGATGTCAAAGATGGCTGCAACGACGTCTTGGTGATTATTTATTGCTGTAGAAATGTGTGTTTGGAGAAGAACAAGGTTGTCGCGAGTGGATCGATGTCGCCGGAAGCCGGATTGGGCATTAGGAATGATTTTGTACTTTTTAAGGAACCAAAGGTTGATCATTTTCTCCAGGAGCTTGCAGGTTGTGCAAGTAAGTGAGATCGGTCGGAAGGAATTAGACGATAAGGTGAATTGATCTGCTTTCTTTATTGGAATGATTATAGATTTGCGCCATGCGTCAGGGAACAGATGAGTATTCCAGATAAGGTTGTAGATATCGAGAAGCTTAGAGAGAGATGGATTGGAAAGTTTTTTTAGAAAGATGTAAGGGATATCATCAGGGCCGGCAGCTGAATTTCTACATGTAGACAATGCAGATTTCGGTTCGTTTAGGTGAAAAGGGGAGTTGATAGACGCAACATCACGAGGATTTGACTGAAGAGAGGAGGAAGGCTGAATATGTGAATTGGGGGAGATGGAGATGGGGATACGTTTATTAAATTTGTCTTCAAAGACTTGAGTGAGGGAGTCGGCAATTGCTTGGTTTTCGGAGATAACAGTATCATTAAGTATTAAGGAGGGAATTTTGGTGTTGGTTTTCTTGCTTTGAATTTGAGCAATTTTTTTCCAGACTTGACTGGGATTTGTATTATGATCCAAAGAGGAGGTATAGTTTTGCCAAGAGGATTTTTTGCTTTGCTTGATTATGTACTTTGCTTTAGCTTTTAGATTTTTGTGTAGGAGAAGGTTTTCTTGTGATCTATATCGTCGAAACCTGTTAAGAGCGTGTTTAGACTCGCGGATGGCATTTTCGCAAGCTGAATTCCACCAAGGCACAGCTTTATGTGCCGAGGAAGTGATTGTTTTACCTATGTGAGCGTCGGCAGCAGCAAGTATGCCATCAGTAAACATTTTTAGAGTGTCATTTATATTTGTAGAAAAGGTTATTGAGGATAAATAAGTTTGAGAAAGAGAAGTAAACTCAGGCCAGTTTGCATTTTGTAAGTGCCAGAAGCTTCTAGAGATAGATTCTTTAATATATTGATTAGATATAATAATGGGAAAGTGGTTGCTATCATGAAGATCATCGGAAACTTGCCAATTAAGGGAAAGTGCAGTTTTGGGGTCACATAAGCTGAGGTCAAGGGCAGAGAAGGAGCCGGAGGATATGTTAAAGTGAGTCTTGAGTCCTGTATTCAACAAGCAGGTTCCGGAGGAGTTTATTACGTTTTCTACAGCTTTGCCTCTAGAGCAATTACGGGTGGAGCCCCATAAGGTGTGGTGTGCATTAAAGTCACCAACAAGGATGTAAGGGTGGGGGAGCTGAAAAATTAGGTCGGTTAGGTCTTCTTCATTTAGAGGGATGTCAGGAGGAATGTAAATGCTACAAATGGTTAGCTTATTAGGGCACCAAGCGGTGACAGCAATTGCCTCCAAATTGGTGGTTAGAGGGAGATGAGATGAGTATATGTCGCTAGATCCAAATATAGAAGAACCACCACTAGCTCTCACACAGTTGGTACGGATGTAATGATATCCTTCAAAGTTTTTTAGGTTACGCTGATGATTGATTTTAAAATTGGTTTCCTGGAGACAGAGGAAGTCAGGGGTATGGAGAGAGATGATTTTCTGAATTCTTTCAAGGCGAGGATAAAATCCATCGCAGTTCCATTGTATTAGAGAGAATAGTATTAATTGAAGGAAAGATAATGAGGCTATTTACTGAGATAGTACAGAGGAATCAGAGAAGCTACTGTCATCAGAAAAAGGTTCCCGAGGATGGATGTTTTGCTCGGGGTGAAGTTTAAGTTTGATTTTGTTGGTCAGACGAGTAATGCGATTTTTCATGGATCTTTCGTTGTCATTAGAATACACTAAAGATAAATCTTCCAGTAGGGCGGCAGTATCGGAGATAAATTTATTGGCTTCAGGTAGAGGGTCGCTGACTCGATAAGTATTTTCGAGGAACGCAATAAGCTGGGTGCTACTAAGGGAAAAGGACTCTGGAGACTCGTCATGGAGATTCTGTATGATAGAACGGGATTCGGGGCTTAGACTGCGACAATCATCGTCAGCAAGTCTAGATTTTTTGGTTCTTTTTTTGGCAGGTTTTTTCGGATTAGGTATTGTGAATTCTGGAGGAGGCATTGGATTGGTATTATTGAGAGGAGTGTTGGATGGTGATGAAGATTGTGGAGAGTCAGGAATGCTGTTTCTTGAGCGGGGACGTTTTTCGCCAGGTATAGGAGAGGAGGGAGCGACTGGTACTTCAGAAGTTAATTTAGGGTTGTCTGAAGTGGTATCAGTAGTAGCAGGGACAGCTGAAGAGGAAGATTCATGAGTGACAGGTGTGTTTAACAGGGGAAGAAGGTCGTGGGAAGAGTTGGGGCAAGATTCAGCTGTGTGTCCAGCCTGTTTACAAAGAAAGCATTCAATATTATCTGTAGAAATAAATATTCTGTGTGATGTATTTTCATGCGTAACAAGAATCGACGTTTGAAGTGAGAAATCATCACTGGTGGGCAGAACGTAGGTTACACGTCGGAAGCTGAGGACATGTGCGTATTCGTCATCAGGCGAGCCACATTTGACATATGAAATAGGAGAAGTTAGTGTTAAACCAAGGTCGAGAAGGGCTTTTTCAATAACGGGGTGAGGAATGGATGGGCTGACATTGGAAATAAGGATTCTTTTAGTGGGGGAAATAAGGCGACGAATAGGAATTACATTGGAATTAACTAAGATAGTGGTGGTAGTGGTTGAAATACTGATACCTTCTCCACACCCATTTGCAGTTATATGTATACATATATATATATATATATATATATATATATATATATATATATATATATATATGTTCCTCTACTGTAGTTTAGTGAGACCGGATGATAGTGATGCCGACAGACGGATGATAGTGGTGCCGACAGAATGCGTAGTGGTGGAAAAGTAGGCGGGGCTATGGCCTTTTCTTTCGGGTAATGATTTATGCATCGACTAGTCGTTCCTAGATGGCGACATAAACCAGACAATAAAAATATTTTTTATCCAAATAAAAAACTGTGGTCATTGTAATGTGAAAAAAATGATATAACATTTTATTGATTTTCAGTTGTAATTCCTATACAGGGTGATTGATTAGTGTTATACATTTCAGTGCCTCCTTTGTCCTTTAAGATAACAATTTGTAAATTGGAGGGGTTTATAGCAATCATCAGTCTTCACATTTTAAAGCTATTTACAATCTTACAGGCTGTTCCATAATGCTGTGCCATATCAAAGTTACATTTTTTCAATAAAACTCCCCATATTCTATTGCATATTTGGAATTAGCTTGACCTCCTCATAACAAAAGTATAAGGTTGTGATGTGTTCTACGGGGTATTCAGGAAGTTAAAACCAATTGCCCATAAGCTTCTTAACAAGTTCAATACCCTGTACCATGTAAGAAAAATTCAAGATTGAAAATCTGTTGCAGCCAAAGCATTCTAGTAGTAGTGGAAAATATAGAAAATTATTCATTCCGTTAATAATCGAAATTCGAATACATTCTTTTCTCGGTTTTTCCGAATGGATCATGCTGTATTTTATGTGAGTATCTGAAAGTACCACCAATATATTTCTTTTTTATAAAGGTATTCCCTATACCTGAAAATTATTAGCTTCCGAGGTAATTTGATTTTGATCTTTTTTTGTCAAGGATTCTTTGCATATCGTGGTAGCTCAGCTCTTGTTTGTTAGAAATATTCCTTACACTTGTGTGTGGGCTCTCTGTAACTTCCAGCAAAACATTAATTTCGTTTCCTTTTCTCACATAATCAAATGAACCCGTGCGATTGAACCGCTGCATCAATCTCCCCAAGCTTGCTTTTGTTATGTCATGTCATTGACAAATATCAGTTTTTGACAAATAAATCATAGTCAATTTACAATTAGGTAATTGTTAATTGATTAAATCGTTGTTTAGCATAGAAAAATCGAAATATCCCAAGAGCTAATGATTTTTGGTAACGGGAATGCCCTATAAAAGAAAATATGTAATACTCACGTGAAATACATGGTGATCTATTTGGAAGTACCTAGAAAATAATGTGTTCGTATTTTGATTCACCCTGAATCAGATTCAATGAATATTAAGGAAATGAACAATTTTCCAGAATTTTCACTATTATTCGAATGCATTGGCAGCAACAGATTTTCATTCTAGAATGTCACTTTTTATGGAAAATTTGTTATAACTTCTCAAATACCCCGTAGAACCATCACAACCCTAAGCTATTGTGATGGGAAGGTCATGCTGATTCCAAAATATAATAAAATATAGGGTGTTCCATTAATAAAAATGTAAATTTATATTCTGTAAGATTGTAAATAATTTTAAAATGTGAAGATTAATGATTGCTATAAACCCTCGAATTCTCAAATCGATACCTTAAAGGACAAATAATGAGATACTGAACTTCATGACACTAATCAACCACCCTGTATATTATAACGACAGTTATGTCAAGGAGTACATATTCTGGAAGTTATAAAAAAAGGTTTTTGAAAATATTCAAATGCTAATTTTTAGTATGGTTTTAAACTTTTTCTTTAAATAGTTTTTATAGTTTTAGTAGGTAATCTAAAATATTTTAATATGTTAAGGTGAGTATATACCTTTTTGTGGCATTATTAAGTTCAAAAATAATTTTGGGTGTCTAACTAATGTTTTGGAATAACATATTTTATATAGTTAAAATTGTGATTTTTGAAAACGCTTTCAGGTTGAACACCGAAACGTTAAAAATAAAATGGAAACGATGTATATTAGGACAGTGGATTAACCAATGAATTCATTTTAGTGTTATTATTTTAATTCCAATAAGTGAAGTTTTGTCAATAAGAATAAGATCGAAAAACCAAATCCATTTTTACACGCTGATCAATTGAATTTAAATGAATGTGTTGTTGGAAATCTCACCCACTTACCGAACAATCAAAGGAGTTGCTATACACGCAAAAAATACGGCGGCCAGTTAAAAGTCGGATTAGGTGTATGGGAAAACAAACAGATTTGGATTTGAAATTTAATTTTTTGTTTAAAGGTACGTTTACATCTGACATTTATTGCATGATATTTATGTCGGAGAGTGATTTATGTGAATATAAACACACATAAAATTTGTCTGAGATATATGTATCATTCTCAGATAATATGCGTCAGATTGTAATATTCTTAGGCAGAGAATCTTTAATTCCACTTCGGTCCATTACTTACGGACCACCCTGTATATAAAAGCTATACATGTCCAGTAATTCATATCACTATTGTTAACGATCATTGCTATTTTATGTCGGACATCTGACACTTATATCTTGACAGGAGTGTGAGGTGTAAACGTACCTTAACGCAAAGTGATGAATAATGGACGACTATTTAAATATAATTTCACCAAAGGAATAACTAGTTCCAACAAAAATATAACACTCTCCAAGTATTAATAAAATTTCACCGATCATTTGTCAAAATAAAAGAGTTGATTATAAAAGTGCGAGAAGTAACTCTCTTTTGATGAATGTGAATATTGTCAGGCAAGTGCTACATGAGTCAAAAAAGGGACTTTACACACTAATTGAATACACGATGTTCTCTACTTTCGAAATTTGTATCCAGTTTCACCAAAAATCAGAATTTTGGATAAAAAATTTGAAATAATTGAACGATTAATGTTAAGAAAAATGTTTTTCGAATCCGAGCTCAGTGTCCTTCAAGGGCTATTTTCAAAGTTCGGTCCCACTAAAAAAAATTCCATTTGCTCTGCATCAAGATAATGTTCATTTTGATCCTCTAAAAATTGAGTCTTTTTAAGAAATGAAGATTTTTTTTTCACAAAACTGATAGCAGTATATGCACACCTTGGAAGGACATAGATATAGTTTTATCATTGTCTAGGTTAATCAATCAAATAGTTTTATATTAATTTCACAAGAGTAGGACAAATAGGGACAATGATAATATAAAAATTTGATTAGTTTCAACAAACTCTAGTTGGGTATGTCTTAAGATGAGATTTCTGGACAAAAATTTCCATGTTGTATACAATATGTTATTGGAATTCACTTTTTATGACTTTGAAAAAAGACTGATAAAATTTTGGGATATGGTTGTTTAATAAATCAACGGGAAAAAAGCAAATTTCATTAAAATACGTTGAAATAATACAAATCGAAACATTTTATTGCCTGACTATTGTTTGTATTGTTTTACATTCAACAATTTCTGTTCTCTGCAGGTCTTTTTCTGTTAAATACCCTAATATAGACTAAAATTAGCTTACTCAAGTTAACCCAAACCTTATCGTTGAATCCTTTTTTAAACTGATTTAAATTAATAGTGATATCTGCCTCCAAGGATGATATCAAATAATTTATTTCCACTCCACTTCGTTGTTTCTTAGCCCTCGACTCACTGGCACCTTTTGGTATATTAAAATTCTGATGAAATTGTATAAAATAAATGTTTTTAACATCCTTCTGATCTTCATGGTCATTTTCTTTCATTTTTTGACTCTTAACAAAGCCACCAACTTTTTTGGATAAAAAAAACAATGATGTGCAACTGTTGGAGCGTCAAAATAGCGACCATTGTAACTAGAACTTTCACCGCTTCTAATAAGATCTCATACTTTGTAGCTGTTTGATTCTGGAGTCCTTTTCCTAACTAGAAGACTGTTTCCCAGTAGTCTCATTCCAGCAGTGACCATCTTTATGTTATGAAGTGGAATGTTGATGTATAGTTTAACAATGGAATTGCCATATGAAATAGCCGTTTCGTCCGACATCAGAAATTTCAATATTTCAATTTTTCGCATGCTAGGAAAAACATAATCTTTTAGGATATTATATGCGAATTCGTGAATGAATGCTCCTCTAACAATATCCAGCTTGGAAAGATTTCTTTAGTTGTTCTTGTTACCCAAACATTACTTATAATTTGAACGAATTAAAATATTAAAGGTGCTTCTGGTTATAAGATAAGTTGATGCCAACGTTTACTTCAAAAATTTTCAGTAATTTGATGATATTCACAGCAGGGATGTTGCGAACATTCGCATCCGCATCCGCAAATGCAGAGCTTCCGCATAGATTTGGACATCTGCATCTGCATCCACATCCGCATTAATCAGTGCGGATGTTCATGCGGATGCGAATATTTTTATACATATTTTTTACACCGATGAATGCCAGATAAAATTAGCATTGAAGCTGTACTCAAACAGGAGTTACTCGCTTACCGCACTAAAAAGAGAATTAATGTGGATGAAAATCCTCTAAATTGGTGGAGTGTTCATAGAGAGGAATTTAAGGTATTATCGCCGATAGTTCGAAGATTTTTATCCTCTCCACCAGGCAGTGTTCCTAGCGAACAATTATTTAGTAGCGCGGGTTTAATTTATGAACCTCTGCGCAATCGCCTTGAACCAGAAAAGGCGGCAATACTCCTGTTCATTAAGTATACTGCTCCTATTTTTAATTTTAATTACTAATATACCAATAGGTGTTTAATATATAATAATGTTTGATTTAATTACAATAAAAATATTAATAATTAAGTTATCATTGTTTTAATTCTTCATTAATAGACTTTATTTACATAATAATAAAGGCTGAAATGATGATGATGATGATGATGGTTTATATAATATCTTGAACATCCGTATCCGCATCCGCATCCGCGGATGTGAGCCCTCAAAACTCCGCATCCGCATTCGCATCCGCGGATGTGAAAAAATCAGCATTCGCAACATCCCTGATTCACAGCCGGAATCAATCATTTTAAAAGGGACAAAATTGCCTTGACGATTACAAATGAGGAATTATATTTCTACAGAGTTCGGCAAAAGTCCGGGACCGAACAAATATCCAAGAAAATATACATTTTTTGGAAAATCTTTCTATACCACAAATTTTACTCCAGCCTAAACTATAATTTGTAATATACAGGGTGTTTCAATAAAATGCGGCGTATCAAAGTTATTATTTTCTTATGGAACACCCTATATTTTATTGCATTTTCTGATTGTCCAAATATATCTTTACAGGGTGTTCGGAATTTTCAGTTTCATTATTAGATCATTCAATGTGCAGTATCAGGCTTATTTTAAATGGAATACTCTGTATTTTAATACTTCATAATATTTAAAAAAATGTCTTTCGAATGGTATGAGGGTGTCCTATACCTAGGTAT
>CAJUYI010009057.1:0-10378 GCA_910591695.1 Galerucella pusilla | reverse complement strand
TTCAAGAAATTTTGACAGGAATGTCAAAATTTCCCAGCGATTTGCGGGAAAATATTTTTTGAAATTTTGAAAATTAGTTAACCCCTCAATAAAATTGTATCACACGCCCAGGGTAGATGAAATTTTTTAGAAAAAAAATGAACCGCTTCCAAAGCATCTCTTCTTCCAACTAAAATTGTCCATTTTTCCTAAAATTCAAATTGTTTGTCATGCTTCATCACAAAAACGGTTAAAAGATTTTCCTGGCTTCAATTTCACTTTAGATATTCCAATTTAAAATTTAGAATCATACCATAAACGGTGATTTAATTAAATACCAAGTCTAGAAAGTATAAATTCGTTTGAATCTCATTTTTGTTTTGTTTTTCATTTTACCGCAGGTATATCCCGAAGCAAATCGGCTTAAACTTTTTTCCTTTTATTCACCGTACCGTACCCGACCAATTTAATTCGACTCATTTTATGTAAATTTTTTTGTGGGATTGAGTTTAAACTGATTGATTTACTACACGTCACAAACACTAACAAGCTTCAGAGAAACTTTAGATTTATGATAGTCATCATCAAGTGTTGATTAGTTTTTAGTTAAAAAGTTTCATTTTAATAAAATGTCTTCATTCATTTATCCAAATGCTCTCACTTCGTATAATTGCCGGTAAAGTTTTTGAATTTAGAAAATACGATTCAACCGAAATTCGAAACTTTATGAAAAGTACTCAAATTAAACATCAATATTCATTAATTAACAATAAATATTTCGGTATTCCGTGCATTCTCCAAGCTAGCAATTTAACTTTGGTGAAACTTGTTAAACTTTGCATGATATTAGGGAGGATGAGTTTCATTAATAATAAAATACAAACCAATGACACCGCATTCCAATGAAGCACAAAGTATTTGTTAAATTTGTCTCAATATAACGTAATCAAAAACATCTTTTAAAAACAAAAGAATGTGTCGGTTTCAAAATGTCTTTTCGCCTAAAACTCAGTTCACTTGAACCGTAAGGCTGAACTCAGACGCACAGCGTCGCGTCACGCACCGAAAAAAGATTTATTTGTGACAATCAAAATCTTATTATGTCAAATAAATATGATTTTCCATATGGCCTAACTAATATTTAATTTGTCGTTAAGAAAGGATTTGTTCCAAGTTCGGAAAGTGATATTGTTGATAAATAAAAACATATTCATTGTCATCAATGAAATGAGTTATCTATCGAAAATTACATTTATTATTGTAAAAATGTATCATATTTGTCTCAAACAACATTTATTGAGGTATAATGACAAAATAGTTAAATTAATCTTTGAAAGCATTTAATTTGAATAAAGTAGTTTTCCAATAACAGATACTTATTTTTGCAAACTAACTATATTGTTTTATTATGAAAAAATTACTTTATGGCAGAATGACATTTCTTTATCATACAAAAATGTATTGTATCGGTAAAATATATTTCTTTACCATAAAAAGTATATTGTCTGGGTTAACGATATATTTTTTATTCGTAAAAAATGTATCTTCCCAGCAAATTATATTTTTTTGTTTAAAACAAGTGTTCCTTCTTCAAGAAACTATTAAATTTTACTAAAATTCAACATATTTATCATAACCGAACCATAATTTTCATAAACATTGCCTTATATTGAAAAAAATTATTTCCTTAAGCAACCGAATTATTCATGGTATTGTTTTTTGTTTATGGAAGTTACCTACATGCCTATTCAATACACCGAGCTTTTGAAATGTTTGTAAATATTTAGAAATATATTAAAAGTCCACGGTGTATTAAGCAGTATGAGTAACTTCCACACGGTTCTCTAAATAATTAGGTGACTTAGAAAAATATATTTTTCACAAATATTTGTCTAAGCCGTTCAGACTATGTCGAACCACAAAGTTGGCTTTCGTTTTGTATGTGTGGACTAGTCGATCGAATTGGTCGATGGTTAGTCTGGACACGGATTAAAATGACAGTATTTTTATGACAAACATGTTCAAATCTAATGAAAATTAATGGTCTTTATTTATGCATAAAACTGTTTAGCAGGAAAGCAGGATAGGAATAAAAAACTTGCTGCTGAATATTTTGATCTATTAAAATAAAAATTATACATCTTCAAAATAGAAACCATACATTTCTAATATTAAACATACCTACATGATCTAAAACATAACCAACAATGGTATCCACAAGATAGCCTTGTCTATCCTTGATTGTGCACATTAATGCTTTCCCCATAGTAGTGTTTTGGAGTTCTTGGAGTAGATCTGACAGGTTTAATTGAGAAATGTGTATGTTTGAGGTACATTTCGCTTTCTTGTTACATCTACCTACTTAAATATAATTGTCATTTATGAAGTTATGAAATCAAACAATTTTATTTCGTTGAATCTACATTGTATTTAAACATAAAGTGACGCGTTTCGCTAACACAGTAGCTTTATCAAACGTTTGCTTTATCATTCGTTTGATAAAGCTACTGTGTTAGCGAAACGCGTCACTTTATGTTTAAATACAATGTAGATTTAACAAAATAAAATTGTTTGATTCCATAACTTACCATGGATCTACATCAAGTAAAAGCCTCATCTATTCAATTGTCATTTATTTCCTTACCTTCAAAGGTATCTCACAATTCTTGTAATCGCCATAAGTTTAACAATTCATTCATTCTATTCTTAAACTTATTTTTGTCCAGAGCACTTTAACCTCATACTTCACAAAAACAAAATAATTAGTAAAATTGCAAAAACTGATCTAATTTCACATGCAGACTGACGCCAAACGTATACAAGTGGTGACCGTTACTGAATAATAGGGAAGGGTGGGTGAGAATTATTTGTTTCAATTGCCACATAATTTGTAGGCTAAAGTGATTTCTTACGGGTGAAGAAATATGTGATTTGTAGCAAATAAGTTTTTTTTTCTCGTAACAATTTATGTACAATTATACTGAAATACTTATTTTTTCGGTATAAAGTAGATCTTATTTGAGGCTAATAATCTATAGGCTTATTTAAAAGATGTAAATTTCTGTCAAAACTTTCAAAGGATTTACTATGAATATTTAATTTGTTGTTTTGAAGTGATGGAATATTATTGAAGATGTTAGGTTTTTTTCTGGGTAATAAAAACAATTTTTATCCAAATAGCATTGTTGTATTTTATAACAAAATATTATATTGTGCTTCGTAGACTTTTATAGTTTCTGAAGAACAATTGTAAGAAGGTGTGCATAAAGGAGAACAAATTTTTTTCATTAAAGAAATTACACTCGAATAAATAATTTCTTTATATCAAAATTTCCCAATAGTTTCACGTTAATATGGCTTCTTAATAATAAATAAGCAATGTTAGTTTTGGGAAAAGGGGGGTCAAACAAATCAGTTTACTTGTCTATAAATAACTCTTCACTCGGTGCGACAACTTCATGATTGTGGCTGTGGCTAAACTCAGACGGACCACAGCGACGCGTCAAGACAACGAGGAGTGGCCAGTTGTCGCATTGTGAAGGCGGTCTGTCGTCCATGTATTTTGCATTGAACCACCAACAACGACAATTTTGTAGGTGATACCGTCCACAGGTAGCGACCATCGCTGAGATCAACTACAAGAAGTCGTTCGTCTGAGTACTGTTTTGATTCTATTGCATTTTCAATATAACCACGACCTCCGCACACTAACAACCACAAGCATGAAGCTGTCGTGACCAGTTGCTGTGGTCCGTCTGAGTTCAGCCTAGCTCTTAAGATAAGTGTTGGAAGTTTGTGAATTTTTCAAATTTTACTTTTTTGGGATGGAACGCTTCATCTTCTCCAAAAAATACTCGCGTTACTACTACTAACTAAGCTGGATTTGGAAATGCCTGGAAAACACTGGAAATTTAAATAAGAACTCTGGAATAGAAGGAAATGGATTATCAAATAAACTAGCGAAGGAAGCCGGGATCTGAAAGACTCCTTTGCAGACCAGAACACTATGGAAGAAGTAGGTAATTTCGAAAAAAACAAAAGATCTGTTCATTAAAAAGATTAGAACTGAAAGAACCACTAGTCTCTGATAGATTCCTCAGCTAATATTCACCCCTGAAACACGGATAAGATATTAATGTTCTAAAGTAATTTCTATTTTGAAACAAACCATTCGGTATAACATAAGTTCAGTAATAGTTTCGAACGTCGAAAGATGACGAATGGTATCTATTAGCTCGGACTTCTCTCGAGATAGACGACAGTTTCAATTGAATAATGAAGATTCGAAAGGAGTTTGTAGTTGTAACACGTACTTATCTTAATAGAAATCTTACCGAATACATTTTGTGAGCGCATGAAACGGCACCGAAGGACTTATCACTCACGTTACTCTTTTTGATTTTGATGTCGGTTTAAATGGTCAATTGGCATCCGGTGAGCTATCAAATTTCCAGTGCATGTACGAAATTGTAAACAGTTAAATAGTAGTTAGGGGTGATTTGTTTTTAGTGATTCTTTCGTTTACTCACAGCTATTTTTATCGGAAAAAATGGGAAACTGTATCAACTGAGGAAAAACTACTTTACCTACATTTTCTTACTTCCTCCACTACGTGAGAGTGAGTGTGGGCTCACAGCACTTAGGCCAGCAGTTGTCCTCCTAGGTCATCGTCCATCCTGTCCTTCCCATGAAGGTGGACAGGTCACTAGGAGACATCTCCTTTATATCGGCAAGTGTAGACCAAGACTCACCGAACACACACTCTCTGATCGACGGACACTAGCATAAGACATGCCTGACAGTTTCATCTTCCAGTTCACACATCCTGCATAGAGGTGTGTCCACTAGCCTTATGGTATGGATGTGTTTCCTTAGTTGACAGTGGCCAGTCAGAAATCCTTCTGTTGAACGTAGGCTTTTCTGGTACTCGCCAAATATTTCTTCGGCGCCAGCTTCCCAGGGGTGATCCTAGCAAGACTGCATCCTTTGATTCCATCCCATCTCTTAAGGGATTGAGCATGGGTGTAACGTTTGGCTAGTTCCGCAATTGTCGAAGTCGTTAGGCCGTAGGTGTGACTGGGTCCTAAAATTTTTAGTCCAGCTGCTTCCCTAGGTAAAGAATCGGCAATACGATTACCTTTACTCCGTCGTTCCCTTTAACCCACCCCAGTTCAGAGGTAACATTTTCGTTTATTTTTGACAAGTTGAGTCTCTAGTGTCCCAAACAAGAGATTCCTAAGCTTTGGTAGTACACCCAGCTGATCATTTATTTTTATCTCACTTGACGGGTTTAAGGCGTCTATTCTGTAGTATTTTGTTCAGCAAAGGTTTCGTTTATAAACGAAGTGTGAACGAAAAATTTTGAAACGTTATTCTGTATCTTTTTCGTTGACCACTTTCTGATGTTAACGAAAGTTGGACGTTTTCAAACGGTTAGTAGAGCAAAATATGACAGCGTTGTCAGATTGTCGAATTACCTACATTATAATTAAGTGATGAGGATCGTAGCTAATATCCATTCTATATGAATACATATTTCAAAATCTACACTAATATGTTATTTAATATACTGCACAAACCTCTAAATGTAAATAATAAAGGACTGTGATGTTTTTTCACGTTTTTCATTTCAATATTTCTACCAACTTTGAATTAGTTTGCAATGTGACAACGTTGTTCAACTTTCAACTGCAATTTGAGGTTATGGTTCTTTGTTATGGTTAGATAAAGGGAAAGCTTAGCTGAGGCATTGACGTTTATATGTCAATGAGTTGAGGTTACGAATTTCTCACTTGAAAATATCCCATCAATATGTAAGAAAAAATAAATATTCATTTTTGAATATCAAATAACTACACCGTACCACCGATCAATTTCCTCTTCAACAATTTCCATAATTTTCACCAAAATAATTAATCTTATCACAAAAATAGACAAATTTTTATAGCCAAAGTGACGTTTCTGGCTGTCGTTCATGAACGGCGATTTCTAACGAGGAATTCGTTAGTATTTTGGATATAGAATAACATTTAACGTTCGTAAACGATATTCGTTCAGAATAGACCACTAAATTTGTCACAATTCGCCAACCATTCGTGACAAAACAAATAAATTCCATGATATGAACTCCTCATGGATATAATGCGAATTCAGCTATTTAAATAGTCCAAGGTCACCAGTCTCTTTCACTTCCGTAGTTTTCCATGTAAAGAAATACCAACATTTAACAATAGATATCCCCGAATTCATTGTGTGGTGAATATCTCCAAACATCAGCGCCGCGTGTTGGATCTTAATTGCACAGAGCTTTGTGTAATCGTATGAATCGAGTGAATGCATGACGTGGAAATAGTTCAACAGTGTGGTCGATGGTTTTAGTCGGATTATTCGAAAATGAAGTAGGCAGCGAGCCGGTGTTGAAATTATACCTTTATTTGTTTTTGGATGCTTACACTTGACCACAAACCAGGTCGCTGTCTATTTAGGTCTCTGTTTATGTACATAACACGTTTGGATATTTATGTTTGTTTAGGAAATGACAATTTTTTCAAACTATGTAGAATATTTGAACTATTCTATCGTATTGAAAATCCCTTATGAAGCGGGATCTTATGATAAGATGCTGCTAACTATCGAAAAGATGCCGCTAACTATCGAAAAGATGCCGCTAAAAAAAACCACACACATAATTACTTCTACTCTTACAGCCAAAAGAGTATACGTATTTTTCTCCAACTTTAGTTCGTAATTCAAGTTTTCGCCCGACTTTCTCATTGTTTCGAGTAATAAGTATAACTCTAGTAGGCAATAATGGTAAACTTAGATAGAAAGACCATTACATTGTTCACGGTCAACTATTATTGGTGAAATAGTTACTTTGAAGTATCTGGAAAGCCATTCTGAGAACGTTCAGAGCGTCACCTTGCACAAATTGCTGCACGGACTCGTAATTTAGGAACATTTCGATGGGTAAATATGAAAGTTTGTTATTTGGATGGATAAATGGTAAATGGGGGATAAAGTTGATGTTTTATAGAACCAGATTTTTTTAAGCTAAAAAAATTCGTCGTTTTTTAATTTTAATCGTTAGAAGGCTATAGAATTGTGAAAGATATATCGGGTGTCCAAAGTTATCGTATACAGGCAATATCTCGCTTATTTGGCAAGATGATTAATAAATGAAAAATCTGCATTGAACGACATTGAAGTACTTTCCTAATGACTTATAAAAAAATGTTTTTCATTTGACAGCCCTGTGGTACACGGAAAAAAAATATTTGTTATATCAACTAAATTTATTTAGTCACTTTTATTTGATTATCTCGATTAAATTTCATTCATATCAAATACTGAATGTATTCGTCCAAGGAAATATTAAAATTGCCGAAACAAAATGGAATTGTCGACCTAATCCTAGAAATTTCTTGAACCAAAAATGGATTTATCAAGTCAAGTATTTCCTAATTTACATCAAAGTATTATAATATTATCTCAAAAGAATGATTCATTCAAATCAAACGAATGAACACGCTTGATTCAAACATACACTTGTCAAATGAAATATATTTTAACTTACTTCAAGCGAATAATATTATTAACTCTTAATATAATATTTGGTTGACTCAAATAAGTGAATTCGCTCGGTTCAAAATATTTTTGTTAAATGAAGCATTTTTCAACTCCTTTTCAGCGAATAATAATATTAATTCAACCTTAATATTTGCTTTTCAATCAAGCATGTACACTATATTGTTTAAAACAAAAAATGAATTGGTTTGGAACTTAAAATCACTGAAGTAACCAATTTCAACAGTCAATTTAAACTATTTATTCTTGTTTGTTTCAATAGATGCAATAGTTCAATCGGAATAATTTCATATTTGTATCGATTGATTATCTGTTTCATTCAAAATGTTGTTGCTTAGTAGATTGTCCTGTTTCTATCTATCACAACGTTTTCACTTCATGCTTCATTTTATATTGTTCTAAGATAGGAGTAAGATCGTTAGGTGAGTGATAACCTGTTTTCTGAAAATTGTTCTGGATTAGCGGATTATTCAGGTAAATATAATTATGAATTCTATTTACAAATATTATATTATTTCGTTTCTTCCGAAAAAATGTTCATTTTTGTTCTAAGATGATAGGTAGTTTGTCTTGTATCAGTTGTATCTTAAATCGCATACATCACATTCTAAACGAAACTTGAATTTAAACTGAGATTAAACCCGGTTTTAAACATTAAGTACCTAATGTCTTTTTTACAAAGTTACGGTACTTTGCTATGATCCTATACCTAACCTAACCTACCTAATTGGAAATGTAAGGTAATGTGACATTACCTTCACTTTAAATTTGTTATATTCATCATCATTAACTTGCAAATTGTTAATTCTAAGCGTAATAGTACTGCTACCTAAATTCAGTGTTTGATAAAGGGACATGTGATACATTCATTGGGGCTGCATTTCGTATATTTATATTGGAAAATTCAAGAATTTCCTTTATGCTTGTTTAGAACATTCATTTATTTTTATTATTACTTCTTTGTAGATCAACATATATTATGATTTGATTTTCCCTGATGCCCTTATAGTGAATTTGCACGTGGATTGGTTCCAATTTATGGAAAAGTTATTGCAGTTGAAAAGAAATGCAGTTAGTGGAAGTTTGATTTTATGTTTTAGAAAATTAATATTTTATTTTGTTATTGTTTTTTCTTTTTAAATAAAATGCTATGAAGTATACTTAACTTTTTTTTATAGCACTCAGTATGTTATGTCAACTTAATTTTTATATTAAAATTAGCAATCAGTTGATCGAACTGATTGCATTTCAAGTTCAATCAACATATTATACTTTCCAATTAAAATATTTTATTTATCGGATAAATTCTCAAAATTAACGCAAGCAGTTAATTTTCTTGATTTGCTTATGAATTTCGTTGATTCAGTAATTTTGTTATTCAATTTAACAACATAAATCTTCACCTGAATCCAAAATTTGTTTCGAACCAAGCAAAAAAAAATTGATATGATGATAACGTTTGTTCATTAGATCATTTATTATAATTTGTTCAACAAAAAAAATTGACTGAATAATTATTTTTCTCAATTGATTTGATCATTTTTCAGATTCAATTCAACAAAATATTCACTATGTTGAAGCAATAATTTTATCAAAATAATTTATGAATATGGTCCAGTTGACTAAATATTTGGTTCAGTCAATAAACAGTTAGTTGCATCAATACTTTAACCTGCATTGAAACCAAGAAATTATTTTAATTACTCCAAAATAATATTTTGTCGTGCATATATGACACTTTAATTTAATTGATCCAAATAAATTTTACTTGATACAACGATTCTTTTTTTTTTCGTGTAGCTACTGTATACGATAGTTTGGGACACCCGGTATTCTTTGTTAAAAAGTTAGCATTGTTCAATCGTATTTTCAGCGTCTTATTCTACAAGGAGTTAATAGCGGGAAAAAACGGTGAATTACCCAAAAAAAACCCATGGGAGTTGCGCTACAGCTTTGCCAAATAAATTACCCACCACATTTTTAGCAACGGAAATAAAATAGCACAACCCGGTACATGTAAGGATAACGTACGTGTTTTTATAAATCTCTTTCATGGAAAATTGGAAGATATATTTATGTACTGACGCCAATAATATCAAATTTTCTCGAGGTGTGCCATATAACAGTAAGAGTTGAGCTGAAGTCAGAGACACAATTTTTACGAGAAATGGCAAATAGACCCTGTGGGCATTAATAATAGTATTAAAGAATATATATGACATGGCACAAGATGAATTCAAATGAATTTGTGCAATTCGGCTAACCACGTAAACTATATACTGAGTGTTCCAGTTAAATTTGCTATCGATACATTTCAAATTCAGATTTTTAATGGTTGCGATGAAATATGAGGTTTTTAAAAAGTATTCATTTTTAGTCTTTTCAGTATATGAAGTAGAGGAAAATGAGGAAAAAAGGAAGTGGAAAACCGGTATTTCCCTTCCGTCAGTGTTTCTTACTTCGAGAGAAAGAGCGGCTTAGAACACTTTGAACATTTATAAATCATTTTAATGGGTAGAAAGCTGTGCGATTATATAATAATATGAAAAAAAAGGATAACTGGACTGGGTATTATGAAAATATGAAAAGCATAGTTGAAAGAAATTCTTGAATACTGAATAGGATCGAAAAAAACCTAGAGGATAATGAAGCTAGCTGAAAAAATGTTGAACAAAGTTGTTATAAATTTGAACGTTCAGTTGGATATAAGCCTGAGTAAAATAACTTAATAAAGTGATTTTTCCGCAAATCGCTAGGAAATTTTTACATTTCTGTCAAAATTTCTTGAAGAAAAAGTCAGGACTTCCTTACT
>CAJUYI010009056.1:0-10379 GCA_910591695.1 Galerucella pusilla | reverse complement strand
AAAATCACACTATCATGTGTTGATCCAGGATGTCGAACAACAATGTCTAATATTTCCAAATGAGGACCACATACAACCTGAAAATTTATGTGTTTAGTGGAAAATTTGTACTTTGAAATGTTAATGATCTTACTTGAACATTCAGGGAAAACCAACCCTTCCTATTTCGAAATACTTCTGCATTAACACCACCAGGATTTTCAATTTTTATATGTGTGCAGTCAATACATCCAGATATGCTTGGAAAGTTTGCAATTCGGTAAAAGGCAGTAGTATTTTGTGCGAAACTGTTGGCATTTTGTGGAAAATAAACATAGTTGTTCAAGTGTCCTGCTATGCACACTGACACATTTTTAATGATCCTACTAACTGTCGATTGACTGAAGCCACGAATATCTGCATGAATCAACTAAAACAGTATTTTCAATTATGTCATCTTATTTGTATAGCTGTGGCAAACTATACCTGAAAACTGTTACTACCATAGAATCTAAGTGCAACCAGTAATTGTAATATTGGTGGTATTGGTAGACCACGATTGTTATTTTTAATCAGATGCTGTAGTACAAGTGGCAGCAAAACATTAGTAACACAGTTCTTACTAAATCTGAATCTTCTTTGAAATTCTCGTTCCTCAAATATTTCCAAAGGATTCTGCATGTCCCTTATGTATTTTTTAGGCAAGCGATTCAATTCTTCGAATTCTTCATCACTTTCAAAAAGTTCGTCAAATTCTTCCATTTTCAAAAAAAACTTATAAAATAAACTTATGCAAACTGTATAAATTATAATACCTAACTATTCCTAATAAAGTCCTTAATAACAAACTACCTAAACATAAATACCTATTTACTACCATAAAAAATGTATTCAAAAAATGATAAATTTTGTTGCTATAACCAAAGATAAATGATATTATAACCTGAGATGTCAATGTCAAAACTGTCGAATCAACACTTAAGGTGCCCTCAAGGGTAGTCACGCCTTCACTTGAGTTAAGGGTGACTTGAGCGACCCTTGGATCTTGAGGGTTGTTTATGAAACACCAGAGAGCCCTCAACCTACCCTTACCCTCACACTCATACTTAAGGGAGGACTATGAATACGGGCATTAGTTGCCCCAGCATGTCACCACGTGTACCTATGATAAAAGTAGAGAAACTATGAAATCGTAATAATCAAACAAACTTACCAAGTCTTAAACAGAACACTGAACTAATTATAAAAAGTTTTTAGCAACAAGCACAATAATAAACACAATTTAACACAAATGAAAATAACAATATGGGCATACGTAGGGGAGTGAGATGAGGATGAGAGATGAGGGAACAAATAACAATTGACATCTTTCACTTCCATCAGCTACACTAACGCCCAATCAATCTGTTCTCGAACTAAAAACAGACAAGGAAAAATATCTCCTTCTCACTCTTGAGAGTCTCAGCATCGGTCATTCAAGTTTCCATACCATGGACTTGATCGGCCCACTGTTCACTGTTGCCAAATTTCAGCATTCCGGCCTAGTATTGTAGATGGCCATGGTTGATGAATAAAAGATAAAACATTTATCCAAGAGTAGATGTGGCTGTTTTGTTTTACATTTCTATGAGTGAGTAGATTGCAGTAACATACCTTAGTGCCAACTTTCAACACGAAAGCCAAAGAACAAAGTCGGTCTTCAAAAATTTTAATTTGACTTCACAATAAAATATACCTCGAGAGTAATAAAAAAGGTAGAACGTGTCGCGGGACACACGGTAGGAACTTTAGTTCCTTTTAAGCAAAAATTATGTGATACATTTGACGTTATAGATAAACGATTTGCATATTCTTTGGTGGTAGAGTAGTAAGCATACCGGACTCTCACGCGGGAAACCCGGGTTCGATTCCCCGTGAGGAAGTTTTTTTTTATTGTTAATTTTATTTTCAAATGATTATTCTGCTTGATATTAATAACGACAACAGGTAGACGCTTGAAATATTTAGCAGAATATTCATTATTACAGATAATGGTACGGTACCCTTCATGAGGGAGTCCGACTGGCAACACCTACTTATAACAGCATCGTATATTTAAAAAGGGAAACCGTAGCATTATACAAATTGGACATTCAACAACTGTACGTTAACCACAAAAAAATTAGTGGAAACATGAAATTTAATTGTTACATTTACAATTTGAATTTATATTACAGTTTATAGAAATTTTTATTTTCTAGATTTTTTTCTTAAGTGGGTCGTAGAAAAAATATGCTGTTTCACTCGTGTGGATTGTCCATATCGCACTTGAACGATTGAGCACTCCGCCTACGGCGTCGTGCTCAAACTTTGTCCTCGTGCGATATGGCTATCATATCCACACTAGTTGCACAAACTACTATTTCTATCAAAACATGCCATTTTACACCTGCCAAATGTCAAATCAATTCATCCATCCATTTTAAAGTTATCGAATCAAAACATTCAAGTTCTCAAAATTTCATCACCCTGTATTTCGAAAAATAAATGTGCTAGACCCCTTAATCCTCATGTCATTTTGACAACCGATGCTGTGAATAAACAAAAAAGTTCAATCGCGCAAAAAAATTATGGAAATAATAGTAAAAATTTATCCGAACAAATTCAAGTATATCACCAGCACTGCGAATACCAGCTTTGCATAGAATTTTAATATAGCATCGGTGGTTCAGTGGTAGAATGCTCGCCTTCCACGCGGGCGGACCGGGTTCGAATCCCGGCCGGAGCATATGAATCGCTGCTTCGTAAACGAGAGAGAGACTAAGGAGAGGGCACATGCACGCAAGCAAGGCACATAACGAAGCAACGTAACATAACGTAGCGTAACGTAACGCGTAACGGTCAGATCTTTTGCGTCGCGACCCCCGGTCACTCAAACATAACCTGACGTAAAGAACTAAAGTTCCAAAAATGAAACCGTAGCCCTATACAAATTTCAAGAACTGTACGTTTACCACAAAATTAGTGGAAACATAAAATTGAATTGTAAAATTTTTAATTTGAAGTTAGGTATATTACAGTTTATAGAAATTTTTATTTTCTAGATTTTTTCTTAAGTGGATCGTGGAAAAAATATGCTGCTCGACTCGTGTGGATTGTCTGTATCGTCCTCGTGCGACATGGCCATCATATCCACACTAGTTGCACAAACTACAATTTCTTTCAAAATATGCCCTTTTACATTTAAAAACAACCTGCCAAATGACAAATCAATTTATCCATCCATTTTAAAGTTATCGAATTAAAACCTTCAAGCTTTCAAAATTTCAACACCCTGTATTTCGAAAAGTAAATGTGCTAGACCCCTTAATCGCGCAAAACAAATTATGGAAATAATAGTAAAAATTTATCCGAACAAATTCAAGTAGATCACTAGCACTGCGAATACCAGCTTTGCATAGAATTTCAATATAGCATCGGTGGTTCAGTGGTTAGAATGCTTGCATTGTACGCGGGCGGCCCGGGTTCAAATCCGGGTAGGAGCATATTTATTATTATGAATCGCTGCTTCGTAAACGAGAGAGAGAGACTAAGGAGGCACATAACGAAGAAATGTAACATAACGTTTCGTAACGTAACGCGTAACGGTCAGATCTTTTGCGTCGCGACCCCTGGTCGCTCAAACATAACCTGGCATAAAGAACTAAAGTTCCAAAAATAATAAATAATTCGCGCGCGCGAATTGCGAAACGTCGACCCGGCGCGCCTTCATATGAAATATAAAGGGGAAGGGAATACATATGTATAACCTTTGCTCATCTCTCCACCTCAAACTGACTGACTTCATTGGATTTCTAAATTTTATTAACGAATAATAAATGAAGAAGCATCTGAATGTAGAAGGGAGTGGAAGTAGTGTTTCTAACATCGCTCCCCGACCCCTGACACAGATCAAAGTATAATATCTGTTTCGATCAGCTATCACATGTGATTGAAGAAAAATTAGTCATATTATTCATGGCCATCTACAATACTAGGCCGGAATGCTGAAATTTGGCAACAGTGAACAGTGGGCCGATCAAGTCAGATTTTTATCATGGCGAGACCGTGAAATCAGCAACGAACTATGAATACGAGGCTCCGTTTACGGAGATTTATAAATAATACGAACCTTTACATGACAAAATCGTCCGGAAATTTTCTTTCCCTAGTGGTAGAAAAATGTGAAATTTTTTGGGTTGGCAACTTGGACCGAAGTCCCCCTATGTTTTTCGACAGAATGAGATCGCGGGAAAATTAAGGTTAAAATGTCAATAAAAGCAAACACATAATCTGCCATCTGAGACTGCGATTGAATTCTGGAGACGATCGTTGATTATCCCTAATCTTGACTTAAAATAAAAATTAGGTACCAGTAAAATTAGGAAACTAGTAGTAGTAGCTCACAAAATGGATTTACTGGATATATATTTGGAACAACACAACTGGTCTCGAAGAAGGTGAACCATTATGAATTAAAATAAAAATTCAAATCGAATTCTATTAAAAGAACTCCAAATATGTTTTTTTGATGTTAGAATCTTTATCAGCGGTCAAAAATGAGTGACTTTTATTGCATTTGCGATTGAACTTAGCTAAGAAATTTTGCTTAGTCAAAAATCCGGCATACTTGGCGGAGGCAAGTTGGGGGAGTCAGTTGATTTTAGTATATCTAACTTCATGGGCAAAACGAACGGTAGCTTAGCTAAGTTTAATTTAGATTGGTGGTAGAAAAAAAGCAACTAATATTGTCAATACTGTCAATGTATTTCTTCTTATTCTACAATTAGAAAGGCCTCAGCTAGCAGGGCCATCCGGCGAGTATATGCAAAATATTCAGAACGTGGCAGAACAATTAAGCACAAAAACACAAAAAAAATTAATACGGTAACATCGCAATCACACTAATTAATTATTTAAAACATTAAGAACTTGACAAAACAGCGATTTATTAGATTGTAAAAGTTTTTCAGAAGACAAAAACACTCCCTAACCAGGTTGCTCTATCACTGCCACTGTCAATAGAATTATGTTTGTAGTATCAGTTGTTATGGGCAACGAGCGTTTTGCAATTTTTTACGCTCGGCGAGCGTAAAGTAACTCTCCTCAAGAAAAGTCAACTTTTCGTTGTAAATGGCAAGCGAAAAAGCCTACTTTTCAATGTGATTGTGGAAAAAATTCTTTTTAATAATTTTTTGGGATACTCCAACCACAATTGAATATATAAGGAGCATAGTGTACAATACTCAATATCTCTGCGCTTGGCACATTTTCAGTGGCAAGGAATAAAAGCACGGAGTAGAATGAAAGTTGAGTATTAGGATATTCTGTAGAGCGTTCATTCCTTGACAAAGTGAGTGAGCAGCTAATACAACAAATCAAAAATGACATATCGCGTTTTCCCGCTAGTTTGCGGCGTTTTCAAGGCTACCGGCTTCGAAACGAACGAAAATAAAATAAAACCACAAGTTTGTATTTTAATATATATTTATTACTTTTAAAATAAGCGCACAATAATTATATTATACTGTATTAAAAAAATATATGCAGTAACTGTATAACTAATTTAATGTTGTCAATACATAAAACATTATTTATCAACAATCACATTATAATTGGGAGTTTTGTCCACAATTATGAAGCATATAAATGTCTCTAGTGATAATTTTTGACGTTACAGCCGCTGTCAGTTGTCAGAGAGAAATGTCAAATGTCTTAATGTCCATGATTGTGAATAAAACTATTAAAATAGATATTTTACAAGTTCGATAGTCATAAAAATAAAGGTGGAAAGATTAAACTTGTAACTTGGAGAGAATACAATGTTAACTATACCATAAAGAATATAATATATTTATTTTTAATACAAAATATATAAAATATTTAATAAATTTATATCTCAATATAAACGTATGCGTTTCTTTTCGATCCAATCCAATTGGAAAGTACTAATCTAATCCTGAAAATTAAAAAATAATCCAACTGTTATATTTTTTATTTTTATTAAAAAAAATAATTTCGGAATCAAAAATTTTATTAAAATATTTTTTTTTGGCAGCGAAACGTCGAAATAAAAAACATTATTGTGGTATGAATTCAAAATTCAAAAAAAAAATGAAAAAAAAAATAGAAAAAAGAATAAGTAAGCAATAAGGAACTTGCAGAAGATATTTATTAAAATATATTTCAATTTTTTATATGAAAACTTACCAAGTCTAAACCTCTGGCTTCTACATAGTCCTCGGCGTTTATAGTCTCGTTACTATCTTCATCTACTACTACTACTACTTCCATATTTGTAGGTGTCTTCACGCTAGAGTCGACATCCTCTCTTTTTATGTCTAAAACTCTGGCTCCTACATAGCGTTTATACATGGCGTCTATAGTCTCGTTACTATCTTCATCTACTACTTCCACATTTGTGGGTGTCTTCACGCTAGAGTCGACATCCTCTCTTTTTATGGGTGGCGAATTAGACATGTTAAATGACCATCTTTTTTCTTTAAAAGAGACATGGTCGTAGTTGTTTGTTTCTACTTCTTCTTTTTTTGGTGTATTTATTATTTGCACTATAAAATGTCAAAAATTTCATCAAAAGATACCAGTAATTTTGAATATTTTGAAAGCTGGAGAGAAATTTAGAGAAAATGTCAAAAAAAAGTTAAGAAAAGTATGGAATTTTCGGAAAATTTCATAGCATTTCAAAAAATGCAGGATAAGTACAGATCTTTTCTAAATTTTTACAAATTGGGGGGAATTTTTTTCGCTACAAAATACCAAAAATAATACCGAAAAATACAATAAACTTAAAGAAAATGTCTACAAATTGCCAAAAAAAATCTGGGAAAATGTCTAAAAATTGCCAAAAAAAATCTGGGAAAATGTCTACAAATTGCCAAAAAATGTACCAAACATGACAACAAACCCAAAAAACTCCCGAAAATTTCATAAAATGCATAACAAAAGTACCAGTAATTTTCACAACTTGTGTATTTTCACAAAATACCAAAAATATTACCGAAAATGACAATAAGCTCAAAAAACTCTCAAAATGCCAAAAAAATTCATAACAAAATTGCCAGTATAACGAAAAATTTCACGAAATCTGGAGAAATGTACAAAATGCCAAAAAATTCATAAAAATTTACCAGTAATTTTGAATTTTTTAAAAGCTAGGGCGAAATTTAGAGACAATGTACAAAAAAAATCACTAAAAATGACACCAAGTCCAAAAAAATATGGAAATTTCAAAAAATTATCAAATTTGCCATGAATTCCGATCATTTTACAAAAGGGAGGGCTATTTCGAAAAAATTACATTAAATCCAAAAATAACTAAGAATTTTAAGAAATGTCAAAAAATTATCCAGGGATTCCAAAATAGGGGAAAATTATAAATTTAAACAAATTTTAACTGTAATCATCGACGAATATGTATATACAGAGTGAACTAAAAAAAATAAATACTAAAATAAATAGAAGAAATTGTATATTTACTTTTTTGAAATTTTTGCTCTTCGCCAGAACTAGTCGAATCCGATTTATCCTTCGCTTGTTTGTTCGATCTGTTAATAATTAATAATAATTAAAGTTTATCCAATATCAAGGTGCGACAACTAAAAAAAATTCAAAGGATTGTCGGATAAAATAAACTTGAAATTTTTCTTAAATTACCTAGAATGACAATAAATCCAAAAAGATTTCCGAAAAAATTATTGAATTAAAAAAAAAGAAAAAAAAACCGGAAAATTTCAAAAAATTACTTAAAATTCGCGAATGGCCCAGAAAGTATCTGATTTTAATTAGGTCACTTTAGTTCTTCTTTTGTTTTACCATGTTGAAAGATCTTAAAAATTTTCCTAACAGTAATGTACTTACATGTTTTTTTGTTCTTTGAATATTTTATTCATATTTTCTCTTTTTCCTGGTATGCCGTTTTCCCTTTCATCTTGTTGCTTTTTTAGTTGTGATGATTTTTTCTTCACTGGTTCAGAAGTTTCTGGTTTATTTCCGTTATCTTTTACCCGCTTGAGAAATTGATTTATCTAAACATTATTGAATATTAAAGTTTTCCAAAAATTACGATGAATCCACAAAATTTCCCGAAAATTCATAAAATGCTTTAAAATTACTTAAAAATAATGGTAATTTCGAAATTTCCACAAAATGAAGGGCGATTTCCATAAAATACCAAAAATTATAATGAGTCAAAAAATTTTCCGGAAACTATAAAATGTCAAAATTTTTTTTTAAAAATTACCAGGAACTCCGAAAAATTTCACACAATACAGAAAAGTTTCCACACAATTCCCAAATATTCTTCAATAAATCAAAAGTATTCCCAAAAATTACACAAAATGCGGTAAATTTCTGCAAAATACCAAAAATATTACCGAGAATGACAATTAACTCTAAAATTGTCTTGATATACCAAAAAATCTGGGAAAAAGTCTACAAATTGCCAAAAAATGTTCCAAGCATGTCAATAAACCCAAAAAAATTCTCGAAAAATTTCATAAAATGCATAACAAGTATGTATTTCACAAATTGTGGGGATAATTCCTACAAAATACCAAAATTGACAATAAACTCAAAAAACTTCTCAATATGCCAAAAAAATTGCCAGTATAACCAAAAATTTCACAAAATCTGGAGAAATTTCTACAAAATGCCAATAAACTCAAAAAAGCTGAACATTTTCGAAACATTCCATAAAATGTCAAAAAATTCATAAAAATTACCAGTCTACCTGAAATTTTCACAACGGGCGGGAAAATTTTTACAAAAATCGAAGAATTTTCCGAAAACGTCAATTAACCTTAAAAAATTTATACAAAATGCAAATACACCCAAAATTTTTCGAAATATTCCATTAAATACCAAAAATTATAAAAATTATCAATTTAACTGAAATTTTCACAAAAGGCGGGGAAATTTTAAAAAAATCACGAATAATTTACCGAAAATTTCAATTAACCTTTCTACAAAATGCTAATAAACCCAAAATTTTTTGAAAAACTTCCTAAAATTTTCGAAAAATTACATAGCATTCCAAAAAATGCATGACAAGTACCAGTCTTTTCTAATTTTACAAATTGGGGGAATTTTTTCAACAAAATACCAAAAATATTACCGAAAAATAAAATAAACTGAAAAAATTTCTAGACTTGCCAAAAAAAATCTGGGAAAATGTCTACAAATTGCCAAAAAATGTATCAAACATGTCAATAAACCAAAAAAAAACTCCCGAAGAATTCCATAAAATGCATAACAAGTACCAGTAATTTTCAAATTTTTACAAATTGTGGGGATAATTCCTACAAAATACCAAAGATATTACCGAAAATGACGATAAACTCGAAAAACTCTCAAAATGCCAAAAAAATTCATAACAAAATTGCCAGTATAACCAAAAAATTTCACAAAAACTGGAGAATTTTCTACAAAAGGCCAATGGACAAAAAAAATTTTCATAAAATACCAAAAAATTCATGAAAATCACCAGTATAACTAAAATTTTCAAAAAAAAGCGAGGAAGTTTCCACAAAAAACCAAAAAATTTACCAAAAATGTCAAAAAAAAGCTCCGAAATTTTCGAAACATTCCATAAAATGCCAAAGAATTGCCAGCATACCTAAAATTTGCGCAAAGAGCGGGGAAATGTTTACAAAATTAGATTAGATTAGATTTATTATTACGTCGTTAAAATTTTACATATCAAAAACACAAAATAAAAAACTTTTAAGACTAGTCAATAATACAAATAATATAAAATATAAAATACAGATAAAACAAAATACAATTTAAAATAAAATCCTGTAGGAAAATACAAATGTGTGATCTCCAAAATAAAATACTTTAAGACTTATTTATAATGATTGAGAAACTCAGTCACTGAGTAAAATGCCTGGTCAATTAAAAACTCTTTTACATTGGATGTAAATGTCAATGTCAAGCTATTCTTTCCTATTATTGTTTGAATTTTATTATATAACTTGATGCCTATATAAGCAGGTGAATTTTGCCCAATTTGTAGCCTTGAGAATGCCCGGTGCAGATCCGTTTTTAACCTAGTATTATAAGAATGTAGCTCCTCATTCCTCTCAAACTTGTTTAAATTGTTATGAATGTAAAGAATTACTCTAAATATGTATAGACTGGACAATGTCAATATTTGTGAGTTGACAAAATAATTGTTTGCAACTAGTAGATGGATGAAAATTAAACATATAGTTCTTATGACTTTCTTTTGTGTTACAAAAGCTTTATATAAATGAGCAGATGAACCAAAAAATATTAGACCATATTATTGCAATACTGATTGCACTAGACCAAATTACTGGGTGTCTCATTATATTTTGACTGTTTTCAAGAGCTTATAT
>CAJUYI010009055.1:0-10379 GCA_910591695.1 Galerucella pusilla | reverse complement strand
TTTGATATTATTAGCCCTATGGGGATATTCTGGATATCTTTGTCCCTGAATCTAGGAAGTTCTCCATTATTAAACTGTCTTCTTAAGTAATAATTGTAAAGATCAGCAGATATAGTTTTCCTGGTTTCCTATATCATTGCACAGTTATACTGATCTTAAATACATATTAAGGAAACCTTGTCTTGTGAACAAATGTATTTTATGTCAACATCTACTTTACACAACCATAATATTATGTGAAGTCACTTTGACACTGAATATGTACCCACTACTTTCCAAAACATTGTATAACTTTCTTGGCATGCCAAATAATAATAATTGATGTTAGTCGAGTTGTAAATTTGCGAGAGAGTAGTAAAAGGCCCGATCGATTACGCCAAAGTAGTCGTCTCGACTGCCGTCAGGTTTCTAAGGGTTTTTTCAGCGTAACCATAAAAAGTCGTTCATCGTTAAGTGTGTATCCAAAAGGTGGAAAAAAATATATATCGCAATGTTCCTAAAATACTCCAATACAAGTTACGAGGGATTTCGCATAGAAATGTGCAAAAAAAAATTTATTTTCGGTGTTGAGGGGAAATGGACGTGACAGGACTTTTTAGTCCCATCGGTACTAAATTAAAGTGTGAAAAAAAGTCTTATTCACATTATTTTTATTACAAATATTATTTTTTCATGAAACAAAATTGGTAAACACGTAAAACATTATAAAATGTCATGGTATACTCCAAGGAACAATTAATTTTTTTGCTTACACACAAATGAACTGAGCACGCTATACATTTAGAATGTGGCCTTGATTCAATCCAATTCCAATGAATATTTCTCGCATCGCCTTTTCTCCTTTCTGAACTTTATTCAATAAGTGCCTCTATTTATCAGCCTCACATCATCAGGAACCGAGTACTTATTTTTTACTATTATTGAGTTCTTTGGAGAATCTCGTGGACTGGAACTAGAGTTACTGTTAGCACCAACAACTGTTTTGGTGAACGAACGCATTTTCAAGATGTTATTAGTACTATTTATAAGTCCTGAACTCACGCCCAGTTTGAAATCTAACAAAGATACGTTTTCGTTTGGATGTAATGTCTGAATAGTCCAAAAAATGGTCTATCCACTATTTTGTTGAACGTCTATCCGTACAATATTGACAAAGTCAGCACCCTCCACAAAACGGTTATAATCTTCAACAATCACGGGGCAGCTGACATCCAATGTTTAACCGTCTGTTTGTTTTCTTTCAACTATTGTGCTTTTTGTTCCGTATAAATTAAAGGCCAAGTGAACTTGTAACGTCTTTTGTTTACATTAGAGTTCCATAATAGTTTTTACGCAACAGTTGAACCAAATGTATTAGTAATTTCAAATTACTTAGAAATCGCTGATTCTAACTAGCTTGCAGAATATACTTATTGTTTTGTCTATTAAAATATAGGAATTGCTATGACGACATTATTATTATGTTAATTGCATTCATTCTATTCTACTTCGATTGGAAATAAACATGTAAGGAAATCGGTCTCTTGAGTTTTACTTTTATAATAGTAACTTGATTTATTATCGATATCCTGAACTTCCATTACAAACTACCCTGTTGCCGTACCACTTGGAAAACGTTATATATATCCAAATTGGATACTATGTAATCAAAATCTCCTCTCTTCATTTTTTGATCTGCTGGTAAATCTTTTTGAAAGTCCTCTACGATTAATTCGAATTGTTACACACGCAAAGATTATTTCGGTTTTTTCGTTTTTCGTTTTGACTAGAAATGTCAATAACCTCGTTTGATCGGAGTTTGTGGGTTACATCGCTTTAGAGTAAAGCGACCTCTAAGAAGGATTACACTTTCATAAAGCGAGAGTTCCCCAGTACCATGATATAGAATATCAAATTGATTATTTGGAGATTGATATGAAGATTTGAGAGGATTGCCAGAAATCGGTTTCTTATCATGGATGAACTCACTGTAGCAACATCTGAATCTGAGGGTGATGATCAATACTGGTTATAGCTCGTTAATCGGTAATAACCCATGAAAAAGTTCATAACAATAAAAGCAGGCAGCTCTGATTTTTTCAAATTGGGATTCTGGTTGACGATCCAAGCACAGTTAGAAAATGATAAAAGTAAGTTTGACATTGTGAGAAATGGACCAGAAACATAGTTGCTACGTCCTTCTTCTTCCATTTTCTATTGACTTCGTCTGTTGACTTTTTTTTTAATTGGTATCCTGATGGGGTGGCTCGTTTCTTCCTTCTATATCTTGAGTAATATTCTCGCCGTCGTAACAGTTTCTGGATCTCTGGAAATTTCTGTTCCTTCCATATTTCTGTTGTGTGTAAATTATTCTTTTCAATCATCCCTTCATCCGTTCGAAATAAATTATCTGAACAGGTTTTTAAGTTCGTAACCAGCTTGTTCAGCTGTCGCCAATAACTCATAACCATTCACAAGAGTTTTTCTCCATGTAACATTGGTGATAACAAGCTCTTAAAATAATTAGAATAGGTCGAAATTGAGGAAAAAATCATTGATTGTAATATGAAATGCAAATGAAGAGACTAAATTTTGATACAAAGAAGAGGAAAAAAACACCGATCGGCCAGATCTTACTTTTTCCAGTGAAATAATTATACCTACTGTTTTTCCCCAAAGAGGATTAAAATAGTCTTGACGTAGCTTTGCAGTCCCAACAATGAAAATAACTTTTATAGAAAAACAATTGAGTCGATGTAATGTACTACAAACGTGCCATATAATTTATTAACCCTCGAAATAAGAACTACACAAAATAGTTATTTATGTATTAAGAGCGAAAAGTGACGAATTATTGTTCGACAGCAAGAGTTAACGCGCGACGCGATGCGGAGGTAAGAAATGAAATCCCATGCAAATAATTTAATTTTTGATATAAAATATTCATGGGTAGTCCTTGTTATTGGAATTTCTGGAGCATGTCGATGTGATGAGCTTATTAAAATGACTATGGATGATATTGAAGAGAAAGACAATCTTTTAGTCATAAATATCAACACTTCAAAAACGTATAAACAACGAACTTTCGTTATCAATACTACAACAGGTAACGGCACAAATTTTGTTCAAATCGTTAAAAAGTATATCTGTCTACGTCCTAAGACTGAGCATAAACGATTGTTGGTATGCTTTAAAGCAGGCAAATGTATAAATCAAGTGGTTGGCAAAAATAGTATATCCAAAATACCACAAAAAATTGCAGAATATCTCAATCTTCCAAATGCCAAACATTACACAACATAGGGCACAGTTTCAGAAGAACTTCAGCAACTCTGTCAGTAAACGCTGGTGGGGATATTTTAGCTCTAAAACAGCATGGCGGTTGGAAATCAACCAATATCGCAGAAGGTTATGTAGAACAATCTTACACAAAAAAAAGAAAAATTTCTGATCAAATTTTGGGAAATAATGTAGAACCTGAACTTTATCAAAATCAGCCAAGCACTTCTAGAAGGTACCACCATTACAATGTGCTAAGCGAAAATATTTCAAATACTTAAGCTCCTGTTCAAACCCTATCTTCTTCCAATGGTGTTCATATAAGTGCTGCTCAAAACTGCACATTAAATATTAACATAAATAATTCTAAAATATAGTTAAACAATACTATGTAGGTACTTAATTGTACATATATTGATAAATTTGTTTAATAAATAATTCTTGGGTTCTTAATTATATTCGTTACCTATTTGTGTCGTAAATAAATTTTTAAAAAAAGGTGGGTGGGAGGAAACATCATGTATCACATGGGAGTAAAGTGCCTTTCCCTCCCTGGATGTTTACTGCCCTCCGCTTCGCGTCGGGCAGTAAACTACAACCTGCGGGAGGAAAAGTGGCACTTTCCTCCCTAGTAATACAAATACAAATTTTTTACGCTCGGCGAGCGTAAAGTAACTCTCAAGAAACGTCAATTTTTCGTTGTAAATGGCAAGCGAAAAAGCCTACTTTTCAATGTGATTGTAGAAAAAGAAAATTTCAAATTCACTTATAACTTAACCTCTTTATACACCATGCAACGTGACTGAAATGGTAATGACAAGACAGCTGATTCGCGTGGATCCATAAAATAATTTGTTACGGCAGCAGATCAGTGTACTCGAGAGTCCCGATGGAGCGCAATAATGATACACTTTTAAATAATGTTTTAAATAACTTTAAAATCAGGTGGAACTTTTGGAATCCCGTTGGTACACAAAGGGTGAATTTAGGATAGTGAATCAGAATTTAAATGTTAACAAGCTTGACTTAAGTCTGGGTATTCAATATGGATATCCTGTTTTTGTTAAAAAAACACCTAAATAATTTTTTTTTCTCTTATTTTTTTCGGGAATCAAACCACAATAATTTTTTTTTATTTTTTATTTCGACGTTTTGGTAGCGTTCCAGCTACCGTTGTCAAGATTAACTACAGTAGTAGTAGCACAGATTATGAAGATTATGAAGAGAACAGATACGAATCCCGGTAAAACATCAAACGATTTTCAGCTCCGTCGTCAATGACCTTAGACCTTTAACTCGGTGTGGACGCGATGTTGCCAGTTTAAAATATTTTCTGAATCTCTTACCAAATTGCACTGTTGACTCGGGGACAATAACAATTTTTAGTGCCAGATGTAGTTTTTTTGGAAGTTTCCACTAAATTTTTGAAGCTGCGCCATGAATTAAAACAATAATCATAATCGAATATATATTTATGTATGTATTTATTTAATACCTATATGTACATTTCTATGATTTGTTATAAATAGTCATTACTCTAGTCTTGGGAGATTAATTGATAAATACATTTTTAGATAACACAAATAATCACAATCACATACAAATAACTCTTAATTTATTTATCATCAAAGGGAATACAATATACACCTATGCAAGGGAGAATTTTGATAATAATTTGTAGCACCAAAGTTTATATCAAAAACTTCAAAATTTCTTATATCATAGGCCGGGATATTGAGTTATATACTCGTATCCCTTGGAAATCGAAAGAACTTTATTTTTCTTTCCAAATAAAATTTATTTGGATAGTCTCTGTATGAACAATACACTCCGCCGTGATGTTTATTCATTTTATAAGAATAATAGTCTATACCACTATATATCGATTAGTCAAATAACACAATTTATATCGCCTTCAAACAATGAAGCAAACAAAAATGTCATTATGAATTTTAAGCACAGATTACAAGTGATTTTGAGCATGTTTTAACGTTTTGATTAGGTTAGGTTAGCCGTCACCGTTATTGTGCATGGTTGCCAAGGATATGGTTCATGAGAAAAGTATATATTTATGGTATGATTTTTATACATTATAATCTTTTCAATTGTATAATTCTTGTAATGTTAATAAAATTGATTTAAAACAAGAAATTATCGAATATTTGTATCTGTATAACTATCACAATTAAAAGAAATGCTCATAGAATATTTGACCTATGATCGTAAATTGAAAGAAATATTCTGCAAATTGACAACCCTGTTGAGAAATTTCGTGAAGCAGCCCGAACGGAGTCGACATAAGAGACGATGAGCATTTAAATGGGTATGTCCACCCATCTCTCTCTCTTTTTACTCTTCTCTGTCAAGCTTTCGTATCTGTTCTCTTTATAATCTGTGCTAGTAGTATAATAATTTATCTAATTCCGCTATCAAATGTGACACTTTACGTCACTCCTTGACGTTAGATAACGTCACATTTTTCATAACCTTCATATATCAGTTATGAAAAGTAGTGATGTAAAAACTTTACGTAACTGTTTATGTTTCAACATATAGGGATACCACATGAGTTTCAAGGAATAATTTATTAATTAGGTAGGTACTGTCAAAACTGACAATTATTTCATTATTTAAACTGTACAATTAACCCATTATTTTAATTCAATAGTATTTTGAGATTTATAAACATTGAAAACATTATTCATGACACAGTTATTTAAAGTAAGTCAATTTTCTGGGTGAATACATCATAGTAACAATACTTCTAACACCATTTGATTCCACTTCAATATTATCATTATAATTGAAGATTTTATTGAATATTATGAAAGCGCGGAATTAGATAAAGCGTTGTACGTAGACACGTTATGAAGAGAGCGACATTGTTCCACTCGCGTAATTTGCAGAACTCGCTAGCGCTCGTTTTGGCAAATATTACGCTTATTGAACAATATCGCTCTTTTCATAACTAATTACGTAAATATCTATTTTGGTCCCTATCTGAAGTTCAAGACTACAAAACTTTGTTGTCAAATTTTATTAAGGTCCATTTATAGTAGATCACATCTCTGGTAAAATGTGAAATAAATTATTTTATTTTATGAAATTTTAATTATATGATAGTCTACTAGAAATGGAATCCAGTGAAGTGCACGTTCCATGAACGGTTTTTATTGGAATAGCAATTTTTTTCTTCTTATTATGGAAATGTTGTTTATAAAAGGCGTTTGTTATTACTTTTTTTTAACATTTTCAAAATAGGCGGAAAAAAAGCGCTAGCCCAATAAAAACCGTTACTGGAACGTGCACTCCACTGGATTCCATTTCTAGTAGACTATCATATCGTTAGAAGGTCATAAAATAATAGTTATTTACGTAAATAGTGGAATATGGACATTATCAACGCACGCATGTGACGAGGCTGTAAGCCGAGTCGTGTAATCACATAAGTGCGTTAATAATTCCTATCACACGTATTACGTACAAAGTTTTATCTACAACTTCACTGTTTATTAATATTATCAATAGTACCTATATCTTAAAATTGAAAAAAAAATTCAATCCAACGTATTTTTAATAATATTGACTGCAAACATGAGGTACTGTGTATCATGTTTTGTGAACAGAGACAAACAAAGCTCTGGAAATAAAAGAAATTGATTGTCATCAAATTGTCGGAGTTGAATGAGCAAAAATCTATAAAAATGAGTTCAAGCGATGACAATCTCCTTTCGGCAATTGAAAATGCAGGTTCCACTGTTATTTTAAATATTTAATTCTGGTATTAGTATTTTTATCTACAACTGTCATGTAACGGGTACGATTTGACACTATTTTCGTGTCATAATGACGTATATTACCGCACCAGTGAGAATGAGAATCTAGAAACATATTAATACCAGAATTAAATATTCAATAACTGGTGCATTTTCAATTTCCGAAAGGAGATTGTCTTCGCTTAAACTCATGCATTTTTATAGATTTTTGTTCATTCAACTTTGAAAATTTGATGACATAACTAATTTATTTCATTTCCACAGCCTTGTTTGTCCTTGTTGTTATAGTCACAAAATATGATACACAGTACCTTATGTTTGCAGTCAATATTATTAAAAATACGTTGGATTGAATTTTTTTTTCCAATTTCATAATATAGGTACTGTTAATAATACTAATAAACAGTAGTAGATAAAATTTTGTACGTAACACGTGCGATAGGAATTATTAACGCACTTAGGTGATTACACGACTCGGCCTACGGCCTCGTCTTGCGAACTTCACATGCGTGCGTTAATAATATCCATATCCCACTAATTACGTGAATAACTATTATCTTCTTATTATCGCAATAGTGCGGTAATGTATTCAAAAACGCACTAGTGTGGTAATATACGTCATTATGACACTGAAAATAGTGTCAAATCGTACCCGTTACAAGACAGTTGTAGATTAAATATTTTGTTTCACATTTCACCAGAGATGTGATCTACTGTGAATGGACCTTGATAAAATTTAACAACAAAGTTTTTTAGTCTTAAACTTCAAAATATTATTGAGTGTCTAGTTGTCAAATTTTCTTAGTTTTGTTGGATAGGGACCAAAAATTATTCCATTACTAGTTAATCTTGACAACGGTAGTTGGAACGCTACCGAAACGTCGAAATAAAATATGTAAATCATTATCACCTATATTGAGTGGTAGGCGATCTTAATAGTATATTGTATAATCAGTGGGAAAAGCATAATATTCCCAAACGACTGTGATAATAACCAGACCAGGAGCGTAGCGACGAGTTAGGTAACACAGAAGTTTGGAAATATGCCTTTCCCACGAATTATACATACCATCTTTTCTTCGATCGTTGATTTACATTTAAGAAATTAATTAAAAAATATTTCATTCAAGATGTAATCAAGTAAGTTTAGATAGGTTTCTCCATGTTCGAAGTGGTAACCATGGAAATTATTTTGTTATGACAAAAGTAAAATAATTTCTCTCCGTTCGAATATTTTGACGAATCACTTAATAATAAAGTATAGAAGTGACTAATAAAATATTCAACACCCCTGCTTCGACTTCAAATGGAAATGATCGAAATGAGATAAAACAAACAATTGGGTAGCCATGCAGCTTCACTGTCTTTAAACTCTCGTTGCCCTCCAGTACAATTTACAAATTGTACAAACTGTACAATAAATGTAAATATTAACAACAATTAATTTGTGTTCAAGAATATTGTTTTAAATTAGATGTTTCTTTTATTTCTTTCATAACAACTTCATCAATATAAAAATTAAAACCATACTTTGTTTCCTTTTTTTGTAATAATACATTTGTAACATTACCGCACGCTACAGCAATGCGGTAAGAATATTACCGCCTTGTAATTTTCTAACTGCTTAGCAATGCCCACCATTCTGGAATGTTGAGCTTTGCGCATAGAAAACAGATCAAAATAGTGTCATTTCTCCCACGATCGGAGAAAAACTATTTTTTCGTCATTTTCTTCAATAAAAGTATTAGAAACGAGCTAAATTTTGTGAATTCTCTAAGGTCTACACTTTTATTTTGGTGAAGTTTGATAAGATTGTTAAAAACAAAGTTGTGCTCCAGGGTAGTTTCATTTTTAACCATCATATTTTCAATTTTTAAAATGCAAGCAACAGTTCTCATGCCTTATGGTCATCGAATATCAAACAAAATTCGTACATCACAATGACTTAAAGTACTGTTTTTTAAATCTGATTGACCGTACATGACCCAATGTAGGCTTTATTATTTTAAAATGGGGTCCGTCTTCACCATTGAGTTAAATGTGAAAAATAAGTAACATAAGGCTATTGCCTAAGATCCAAACTTGCTTCTTGCTACTATTTCACTTGTTTTTCAAATAAAACTCGATAATGGAAACGGCTTTCATTTAAAATAATGCACGCCTGCACGTGTTATCGGCTACCGGTAAAAGAATATAATTATAAGAAAATTTTAGAAAAAACAAACTAACTTTTAAAATGATATACAATTTTTTTATTTAAAATGAACATACCTAATCACAGTTTGGGAATGTCTTCCTTCAACATAGGACTGCCGGTAGCGATAACGTCGGCGCGAGTTTCGGAAAATTCACATCAATCCCATATCCACAACGACCGCAGCACTACTGAAAATGCTCGGAAAGTACAGCGGTCTTTCGCACTAAAGCCTGTTGCTGGAACTTTTCACGTGCGCGTTATATACATTGGGGGTTAATACTTTTATTAGATATAAACAGTTGGCTTGTGTTTTCATGAAAGGTTCCATGAAATAATAGGGATCTATCATAATACCCTTATTATGCTTAATTGCATGTACAATATGGTTTAAGTAAATGGAATAAATTTATTATTTTGTAAACTGGTGATTTCAGGGTTGAATCCTGATGGTACCCGTTTATTTTTATTTGTAAATAGGCATTTCGTTTGATACTTTTTTTTATTCTTCACATCATCTAGTGAGCGTGATAACGTCATTAATGAAATTTTCAAATAGAAAAACGGGTCTCGCAATACAATAATAGGAAACTTGACTAAGCTGGCATAAAAAAAACAATTTTCTGTCACAAATAACAACTATAACTAATTTGAGATGCCTAAAGATTGAAATTATTTGAAGCCCTTGTAGAAGCACTGCTTTTAATGGTGACGTCGAAGGGTATGATATCGGTACTGCGCTTGCGACCATGCGTTAACAAACGGGGGTATAAATAATTTAAATTTCTTCGAAATGGATGAAATGTCAAAAGTGACATTTGAACTTTTCGATCAGTTTAAAATATAATTTGCATTTTGGTGATATCTATTTATACTTTTCATATTGTTCTGTTCGGTTCTGTTCATTGAAAAAATATAAATCTTCTTATTTTTTTGTTCCTTTTGTGTAATGGATGGATAAATATATTATTTAGGACCGCTTAAATGTATGTAGGGCTAAGACGTCGGTAAGTAATTTACTCACCGACGTCTGAACGGTAATTGAATCACTTACCGACGTGTTGGACTTAGAAACCAGTGAACACAACTTACCGTCCTGACAACCGATGCTGTAAATAAACAAAAATTCAATTATTTCAATACGATCGCGT
>CAJUYI010009054.1:0-10380 GCA_910591695.1 Galerucella pusilla | reverse complement strand
CGAAATAAATCAATATGTATCCATAGCAACGTGTGAAAATTGCCCATAGTCTGTTTTCAGTGTAATGTTGACATGATTGGCTGAGATTGTTCATATGATATAAAATGAGGAAATTTGATTGGTTTTTGGAATTGTCAAAAAATTTTCGCTGAAATTACCCAGCTAGCAAGGGCACGTCATTATGACGTCAATAATTGGTGACTACTGGTCGAAAACGTTCAGATGACCAAAATGATAATGACGTCGAATAGTTGTGGTGCGTTATTTTACTTAGTTGTAGTTCCTATATATTCTCAAAGAAGTTAAAAAGGTTCTGGTATGGCTCTGGGTGTTTGTTATAAATATTTGTCTCCTATTTTTCAGTTGATTTCAATAAAGCACAAAAAGAACTGAAAAAATGCGAGTATTCAAAGGAGTGACCGCTAATATTATCATTTTTAAGGTTCTCAATGTAAGGCTTTTTCATTTCAATTGTTTCTCATGCTTGGGTGAATAAATTTTATAAAAATAATAATATACATTACTTTATTTTTATATAGGTATGCTCCATTTCCTTAATACTTCTTAGGTATTTTTTAATAAATCAAATTAAAGTCTATTGATTTTTTTGGAACTGGCGCGAGTTAACGTGATATGGACATCAAAATCACGTCATACAACAATTTAAAATCTCGTCTTTTATCACGTGTAAATCACGTTATATAAATGACGTCATTGGTCCGAGACATTAGGAGATCATTCTCACGTCGTATCCGCGTCATTGAACTGGCCATTTCTAGTCATTTCATAACCACATCTCGACGTCATTTTCACGGAACCTACCTGGCTACCTGGGTACATACTTAGCGCTCATAATAATATTTAGGACACTCAACAAGAAAATGTTCAACACTTAACTGCACATGACTCACACTATATATCGGGGCTTCTTCTTTCTTAAGGAGATATTGGCGTGTATATCTCGTGTGTCTTATCCCAAGCCGTGATAATATTACTTGTTGCTTCCGCGTAAAACCGTAAAACTTAGGTTCTTCCATGGGAAGACAACAAGCTTTATTTGTTTCAGCTTAGCCTCGGAAACAATCCACAATTTTTGCCAAACATCTCATGTTGATTTTTTGGAAAAAGCTTCCAGATCACTTTGACTAGTCAGCTGTTCAGTTACTATTGTGGGATTATTTAGGTGAGCTTCTTTGGCAGCTTGGTCGACTGCTTCATTGCCTGTAATTTGTGTGTGAAAAGGGACCCACAAAAAGTTGATATTTTTTTCTACATTGGATATTTTGTTCGATGTTCGTTACAAGCGGTAAACCTGGGTAGATTCGAGTTATGCTTTGAAGAGCACACATCAAATCGGATATTATGAGAAACTTCCAAGTTAGGGTATTTGTTGGAATTTATTCCAAATATAAATATTTTATTAAAATACCTACATTGGGAGAGTTTCTACTTCCAAGCCCAATCAATAAAACACCATATACCTCGGCTACAAAATTCGTATTCGTCGTTTGGAATTTCTATGAAGTCTGGAATAAAACCACAGAAATTTCCATTCGAAATTTTGAAACTCGTTTCACCCAGCTTAAAGTTATTATGTTAAGCTACATGAGAACAAACAATTAATATTTCTATCGTTGACAGATCTAGTTACCGAGAAGAAATTCTGACGCTGAGAAAATACATTTCAAATGGAAAACGTTGCTGAAGGTGCGCGTTTCCCGAAGTGGATGATGGGTAAAGTCGGAGAAGCTACAATCTGATAATGGGAATGTCCGCTTTGTGGAAACGAGGGGACTCAAGTGGATTCTTAGAGAAAAACATTCCTATTATTTCTTGATCTCACGTCAAATAACCAACGTGATAACAATACATGTAGGTACGATGAGGCAACTATCCCCATACAGGGTATACACACCTACCTTCTGCCCTATCTACTCATTTGGTAAAACTAGAAAATAATTGGAGCCGAAAAAAAATAAAAAGATACATTATTTCCCACTACTAGCTGTGAAGTTGACGATTATTGCTTCTTCCAGCCAACTGAGAAGTTGAATTTCTCTATTGGTGGTTAATAATTTTTTCTATCATCAACCTAGGTCAATAATTGACAAATTCGAATATTTGGAGAATTCAGGGATAGTAGTTCAACAAAAACTTGTGCAACATAATTTTGTATACCCAGGAGATTCGACTATCTCATTCGCGTTCATCCAAAATTGACTGATGACATAACGAGTACGTTCATAATATATCGAAATCTGACAGTGTACTTGTCAGTCAGACGACGGGGTAAACGCTTCTCGTTGTGCGTTTGTGAATCATTTTCAATTTCAGTCTCAAATTTGGCTAGTAGTGGAAAAATGTATATACATGGTGGTGAAGACATTTATTGTCCACGTACCTTATTCCGCTCGAGGCAGAGCCCCTCGCGAAATAGTTTTGGTGCTCGGTCAATAATTATAGTCCCCATCACCTTGGTGTATAATATTCTATTATCGAAGACTGTTATGTACAAAAAATTATCCACTCGATAAATAACACACACGCAATACATTTTTCAGTCCACCATTCGTTTTTGAGCTATATTATATACAAGTTACAAAATCTTCACTTAATGCCCCACATTAATGAACAATTTTGATGTCTATTACGCACTGTAAAAAAAATGCACAGCTGTAAAGTGAATCGTACGGCTTCCCTAGCAACATCTTAGCAACTGTAAATAGACGTCGCCATTTTATTCAGAATTTACTATTTGAAAACATTACATATTGTCACGTTTAACTATGAAAAGCCCAAAGGGCTAAGTATGTATTGATTATGATCGAAAAATGGACTTTCGATTATCAACAATATATTAATAAGCATTAAACGTTAGTTCTTTAATGTGCTTTTTTCATTGGTAATAGAGATGGAGGAGATGAAAGTTTACCAAGCACCTCTAATAATATCTTCTGTAAGTTCCTTGTGGCATTACTTATTCTTTTTTCTATTATTCTTTTGGGAATCAAACCACAATAATGTTTTATATTTTTTATTTCGACGTTTCGGTAGCGTTCCAGCTACCGAAAAATTTAATGGGATTCGACAAAAATCATATTGAAAGAGCCCAATAATAAAAGACCAAAAATCAAAGAAAGTGCTTTAATACAACTAAATGCAGATAAATGTGTAGCTAGTATTTCAGCCGAATGTAGTCAAATTTGTTACCAATGTTAGAAAGAGAAATTTCCAATAATCATTTACCTGCGTTTTCAGGATAGCATCATAAGTTTTTATCCAGGTTTTCTTATGATTTATCATTGGAATAGTTGTTAATCGATACACACTTCAATACACAAAATCACCAAACTGAGTTATACATGTTTTGAAAACAAAAATGATCATACACAAAAAAGTAACAACAAACGCGTTTTATCAACATTTCCAAAATAAGCTTAAAAAACGCTATCCCAATAAAAACCGTTCCTGGAACGTGCACTTCACTGGATTCCATTTCTAGTAGACTATCATATCGTTGGAATGTCATAAAATAAAAGATTTTATTACACATTTTACCAGAGGTGTATTGTATTCTTAAACTTCAAAATATTATTGATTGTCTAGTTGTCATATTTTTTCGTTGTGTCAGATAGGGACCAAAAATTATTTTATCAATTTTATTACTAGTTAATCTTGACATCGGTAGCTGGAACGCTACCGAAACGTCGAAATAAAAAATAAAAAACATTATTGTGGTTTGATTACCAAAATAATAAGAGAAAAAACCTCTAATACTGTAACTGTTGTTTCTAATGCTTCAACAAGCGAAGGAAGCGATTTATGATTTGTTTTTAATAACTGTACTGTTACTATAAACAATTATTATAATAACTAATATTATGGAATTAAATGTTATACAATAAAATTATTAAAAATATCTATTGTTGATGTTGTTCAAGTATTATTAATAATAAGATTATAAATACAAGAACAAGTACAAGCTACGCGTCATCGTGCATAACTTTTCCACTCGTGCGTAAAATGCTTCTTACCACACACGTTACGTAATATACTATAACCAGCCTTGAGTGGTAATAATTTATGCCATATAAAATGTGTTTGTTATTTATCTATATAAATATTAATAGTACAGTTATTGCAATTTGGATAAATGCTTTCCTCCGTTTTTTTAATTTGTATGAAATGTTCTGCCCCCATAATTTCTCCATCTTTAACCATATTTTCTTGTTACTTTTGAAGTACTGCAGGAGACTTCTAGCCTCGTTATATTGTATAAAACTTCATTTGCAATTACCTTCCGGTGTCGCTTTGGAGCTAAGACATCAACTCCAGTATTCGCTAATAAAGTGCCCGATGATCTTCTGAGGAAGTTTCCGGAACACTACTTGTTCTCAAAGTTCTCAAAGTTCAATTTCACTTGAATTGAGGAAATCGAGTTTTTCCCCGACTAGCTGGCTCAAGCACTTTCCATTTTGATATCGCATGAAGAAGAGGTGATTAAAATTCGTAATGTGGGATCTTAGTTATAACAATATAATTTCGAACTATTCAGAAATGACAAACCTTCTCATCGTCACTTTCAGTCACTGTAAAATTTACGTGCATTTCCATTTTTGGAATGAGGAATAGCAACAAATATGAATTCATGCTCTTCATGACTCAACATTGTCCATTTTCATTAATAGAGTTCAATAGAACGGCACCCTCCAGCAATTCCCATTATCATTACAGCCTTCGTCATAGAATAAATATCATTGGGGGTTTCAAACAGGAATTTATTCATTTCTCCCCTTCCAAACACATCATTTCTTCTTTTGAAAATTGCTCGAAGCTTAGGATACTCGGAAATGTTTTGAAAAATATTTTTTCAATTTGTTTCTCCTAATTGCAAACCTGAATGATTGGTGTTACATATCTTGTGGATATACCAACCCCGTTTGACTTTGAAGTGTAATTCAATATTCGTCGGTGCCTATAGCCCGGGAAGTAGTTGTTGCTTCTTAGTTGAAGGGTCACTGTCTTTGAAAAATATTTTTCGAACAATATTACAATATTTATTATTCTGCGATATCTATTCTATTCATCCCTGCTACGCCTGTGGTTGACCCCAAGAGTTTCATTTCCTCACAGAAGTTCAATTCACTATATTTTTTTGTTAAATTTTTTTTTCATTTCTTTTTCACGTTCCATCAACTCGGCAATGGTTTCAGAACGAACGCCTGTCGTTTTTCCAATCATCACAGTTCATCAGTATGAATTTAGCTTGTCAAAATTAATTGAAAAAGCGATGTCTGTTAAGGTAGATTATGATGTATGTTCGTATCAGAAAATGTTGAAAGAGATCACCGAAGCGAAGCTAGTTACCCGATCATAATGATTTGCTGCTAATTAGAATCCTTGTTTTAGGCAGAAGAGAGTATTCGAGCGAATGAAAATAATAATAAAAGTTGGCTGTAATTATGGATATTTTCTTAATTGAAATTCATGATGACGAAACGAGAATATTCTTCCGTACGTTACGTCACTTGGCGACAATTTCGCTATAATAGTTATTTATGTACCAAGGCAGTGAAGTGATTCTTTGTCGGACGAGTCTGAAATTATGAGACGAGCGAAGCGAGGCGAATAACAGGCGAGTCCGATAAAGACACTTTACTGACGTGGTGCATACAAAATTTTATAGCCAACTGCCCAGAATTCAGAATATAAAAGACCGACGTATATTTCATTGCATTTTATTACGACAAAGTAAACAGCAAATATAAAACAAATCTACTCATTATTTGTTATATTTAAATTGAAGGTACACCCTAAAGCATTATAAAAGTTGGTTGCTGAAGTCAAAGGAGTTCCAACAATAATTTGTTATGAATAAATCGCAAGAAAACTATTATCAAGCCGAAATAGGGAGAAGCCTGACACTTACAGATGATGATTTTCGAGTAATGTCAAAGTCAAAATATTTTACCTACTGCATTTTACTTCACCTGCCGCAGATAAAGTAAAGGAAGGTAAACTGTTTGTTTACTTCCAGAAATCAATCTGATAATTGACGACTTTACTGACGGTTGGCGATAAACCATTATTATCAAACAATGCTTCAATTCACGATAAAAAGACAATGACGTTGCAAAAAAAAATATTGTGATGTTGCCAAGCTGTAGTTTTTTTCTTCACTTAACGAAAACTAGAAAAGTCAATCTGATGTTAGGTTGAATACCTAAAAATAGCGAATACTATTACTCACGTCTACTTACAGCAGTAAGCGGGAGAAGCGGCCCCCCCTTTTCGGCATTCTCGTTCAAAATAGCTTAACAAAGATGTTACCGTCTCTTGCCAGTCTTGCCATTCAGTGTTCAGCTGCTTCGGCATTTTATTCACTTCACACTGCAGATTTGCCTAAATAATTAGTTATGAAAATAACTGTTTTTTCCAATCATAAAGAAGCAGTGAATTCAAAAGCACCAAAAAACTTCGCAAATATTAGACGATGATCGAATGTCAATAAACGTCAAAACAAAAAGGGGAATTTTACCAGTTGATCTGACAACGTATTGAAGTTTTGCCAACCCGTTAGCTGTAAATTGCCCTGGCTGTTGAGGATAAATTGTATTAACGGTTGGTGAATTAATATTCATTTTGATAAGCAGGGGGGGTAACTGAAAATGACGTCATCGTCTCTTTATCGTAAAAATCCTATACCAACTAGTTTTTTCATTTTACGTATTTTGTAATACTATAATAACCTGAATCAATTTGGTAGCTGTAATTTGAAACATTAGTGCCCGGTTTTTTCATGATCTGATAAATAACCAAATAGTTGTTATCAGTGGACACTTTTAATCAGCGAATAAATGTAAACCGTTTCTTTACCTTATTTGGTTTGAATCCATTTGTCACTTTAATATGTACTAAACAAATTTTCTACCGTTGGTATAACACTATGATAGATGCACATACATAGCAATCGTCCATGTGTTGAATGAGTTGAGAGAATCAGGAATAAAATGTTATACTCTTGACAGTGACTTATGATCTGTGCTTGTAATGACGATCTGTGTACAATTTGATTTTGATTGAGTGCTTTTTTGACTTTGTTTCAATACAAAACAAACAAAGCGGATGATTGTTTTTTCTTATGGCTATTGTCAACTATTAATGGAGGCCATAGCCTATTTCTCCTTGGCGTTAGACGTGCTTTTGTAAGGTTCGGAGTATATTCTCCAAAAATTTTAGGCACTACTTTAAAATTATAAAACATTTTGTTCTTCTTTTTGAGAATTCCCATTATAAACTAATTTTTGTAAGCCGCTGGTATAAACTGTTCCTGACAGTGCTCAAATTTATCGATACCTCTTTAAATAAGTGATTACAAAAATAATTTGTGTAATAAGGAATAAACCAATGTAGTTCCAAAGTGTAAGGCAGTAATCTTTTTTCAAATATATTTTTTTTAAAGTTTACTTAATGTGAATCGTACAACCTTCTCACGGGTACTACAAAGATTCCTAGAGACAGAAGATCATGTCCGTAGAGTAAGACAAGGAAGAAATCTAGTTACAACCCCAATTCAAGATCGATTTTTGAGAATTTCGGCTCTTTGACAGCGGTTTGTGACGTGTCATAGCATATATAAATTCAACTGCGCGAGGTACAAATTAGTAGATTCCAATTTAAATACTGGTGTTGCTCCCGGGGTCCTATAATAACCGAAGACAAAAACTGGGATGAAGCTGACTAAGTATGCGTGCTCTTTACAGATGATTCCAGATATTATCTGTACAATAATAATATTCGTGTATTACCATATTTTGATCGACATTAGTAACTACATTATTGAGCAGTGATGTAGTAGTTGGTGTGATCCTTATTGAAAAATGGATTAGGTATGAAAGGCCATACATATGTAACATCTTAGTAGAGTGATTACTAAGACCATCCAAATCAAAATTAAAATCACCAGCTAAAATTATTATTTTCTATTTAAAAAATGGATGATCCATAAGGTTAACAAGTGTTTTGTTTGAAATACATTAAGATCACCACTACTGGATGATCTGTGAACAATTAAAAAGACTATACTTGTATCCAGAATTTTTGCGCATCAAAATTCAGTGTGTACAGGAATACAGAAATTGTTCACATTTACTGGTTTAACGTCAATGTGAGATCTAGCATATATGCAGCAACACCCCCATGGCTTTTGCTGCCTCTAAAAAAATAGGTGATTGATATTACGGGTTGATAACTTATCAGTAGAGAGCTAATGCTCAGCAAGACATGTCATTTAAAATAACTTTACTTGTTAATACTTCTAGGTGATCTATCTTATTGAAGACACTAACAATTTTTATAGATTTAATTGGAATGATATTTGAAAAAGTTATCAGTTTTTATTCTTAGCTCCATTTCCATCTGTTGTTTTATAATATCTGCCACTGAGATGAAAAAACTCATTCAAAAATACTCCCTTCGGGCAGACTTCGTGTTCCACGCTACAGTAAGGGGTATCGATATTTTATATTAGGTATAACGATCCAGTTGTCTTGTTTTCAACTGGTAAACTTATGAAAGTGATATTAAAATTATAAAGAGTTTGCAAAATGAACATTTTTTTTGCCGTAAGAGATTTAATCTTTTTTTTCGCTACCCTACTAATTTTATATTAATTTTGTCAGACAACTGAACTAATTAAAATTAAAATGTTTCCGTTCACTCAAATTAAAGCCTTCATGATAAAAAATATTCCTTCTATACAGATGTACAGATGGATAATTTAATTAAAACCCTGAGAGAATTAAAAAGAATATCAAGAGACCGTTTCTCTCGAACAAATGTATACCTTTTTAGGAACCGTTTTCCGAAACTTTCCTCCGATGTGACAATCTGTGAATTTTGTTCGATTTTAACAATCCGACAATACAGCGCACCTCTGGAAAACCCGTTGAATCCTTTTATGCGCGTACCGATACGGAACAACAATAGAATGGAATTAATCAATTTATTAAAATGTCAACAAACTAGTCCTTTTTGGTTCTAAAGTCACAAGCACCAATGAATGAAAATAACTATATTTATCTAATTCCGCTATCAAATGTGACACTTTAAGTCACTCCTTGACGTTAGGTAACGTCACATTTTTCATAACCCTCATATATCAGTTATGAAAAGTAGTTTTCCTACGACCATATAGGAAATTAACATATATCGCACTCTCTACTCTGGCGGAAAGTTTCTCATATCATCATAGTGACGCAAACCGTGCGCTATAATATCACCCTAGTGTGATATCATATCGCACGGTTCGCATGAATTCGATTAACGTGGTTTTCTTATTTAAATTTACCTAAGTAATAACTTCAAATATAGCACAAAACACAAAATCTGTTCAAAAATTATTAAGATTCGCCAAATTTTGTGATAAAAAAAACAACTAGGTACGGCCGGAAATCGAATCGCGGCCTACTCCAGCATTCTCCGAATTGTCATGACGCGGATAGCTGTCAAATGTTCTTATTTTGGGTATATCTATAGTATAGCCTTAGGAATTTGAAAAAAATCAAATTGTAAAGAATTAAAATGTCTTCTGCGTTATTTTGAGAATATTTTGCACTACAAACTGATTATTTTGAAAGTAATCATATGTTGTAGGTAGGTACAGTTATTGATGTTTTCAAATAAATGAAACCATCATATTTCGTAAATTTATCGCGTGAAAATTATATACTAAGTAAATATAAAAGTGAGAAATAATAAAGTAAGCTTATGACAAAATTCTCAAATTATAACACAAAGCATAGAAATAGTTTTTGTGGAGTGTGAGTGAAATATTTATTACATAAAAGTGTAGACGAATTATAATTGTGGGATAAACTAGAAATAAAAAGTGTTAGTCCCGGTTTTTATTATACTGGAAGTTGAAACGGATAGTAGCGAAAAACCTGGGGTAATTTTTAAATATTTATGGCCGTAGGAAAAATAGTGTACATAACTCGTTGCAAAGTGAATTTCACTCATTTCATCTCGGCACCTACCGATGACAACATTATTTTTAAAAAACCATTACGTTAAACAATATATTATGTTACAATTATCGCATGATCGTAGGAAAAATAGTGTAGGTACATCACTTGTGCGAAAGTGATTTTTCACACTCGTAGAAGTGTCTTACTCGGCTTGTGCCTCGTGAGACAATATTTCCCACTCGTGTGAAAAATGTCACTTTCCGCACTCGTTACGTAATATACTATATGTAAAAACTTTACGTAACTTTTAAGTTTCAAAGTATATAGTCTCCATGTTTCAAAGAATAGTTTATCAATTAGGTACTGTCAAAACTGACAATTATTTCATTATTTTAACTGAAAATTACCCCAT
>CAJUYI010009053.1:0-10381 GCA_910591695.1 Galerucella pusilla | reverse complement strand
ACAAAAATGAAATGGTGACATGCCAAGAGTTCCTAGAATTATGGCCACCGATATGTTAAGTATTCAGCTAAAAAGTCATTTTAAATTTCAAGATTTACGCTTCGGGGGTGTATTCATTATTTTAATAAATCAATATAGATGTTTGCAATGATAAAAAAACATGCAAAGCTCTTATGTCAGAAAAACCACTTTTTGTTGGCGTCACTGACCTTAGACTGAACTCCTCCATTGTTGTTACATAACCTGCTTTAAATACCCCCCATATTTTTGGAAGCACTTTGAGATCGGATAAACCTCGCGTACATGTACGATTTATCAAGTAGGAGTCTAATTCTGGGAAGGCTACGGATGAATAGAAATGAAAATTAAAGATCGTGAAACGTTAACTTTGTTAGTTAACATTTCAGATATTAAAAATGTGCAATAATGACTTCAGAATTTTGATTTTTGGTGGAATAGTCTATATAATTACCTAAAAATATTCCATTCAAATATTTAATAAATTATTTCACTTTTATGATTTTAAAATTTCGAATGGTCTTTAAATACGGATGAGAAAGGTACCGGCAGGTCTTCTCTCATCGTCTGTTGACATAGCAAGTTGGAACTGTGCAGTAGTCCAGAAGTAATAATTTTAACAAATTTACACAAAATCTAATAGGCAGCCGTAACTTTTTAAGTTCCCATCTGGATTACTGCACAGTTCTCTGGACACAGTTTCCTGGAACACAGTAGTGGAGTACCTATATTAAGTTCCTGACAAACAGTTCATGGAATAGTAGTTTGCCGGATACAAATTTTTTTTGGGAGACATAAAGTTCTTGCATAACAACATCCCGAAGCTATAGTTTCCTGGATATAGTTTACCGGATAAAAGTTCTTTTTTTTAAACAGATTAAAAGTTAGCTGACCTTTAGATTTGATTTTCTTTCTATTTTTTTTTTAGGAAAGAAAATTAGTGGCGCCCTAAAATTGCTTTCTCTTTTTTTTTCTAGTTTTGCTAAAAAAATTAACTTTTTTCTTTACACCAATAAGATAACAAAGCCCTGTGAACTGGCTTAGTTTACCTCCAAATCTATCGGTTAGTTAGGCAACAACCTGCATTATTCAACATCATTTTTTTTAACGTCATTGGACTTTTTAGTGTTTCATTGGCGCTCAACGTCAATCAACAACAATTTGGTTTCAATCGGAACAATTTTTTTACCAAAAAGAGCATTCGAATAAAAATGGTTTTATTAAAAATTAAAATGTAAGTAGTTATGTAAATTTGCATGATATATACCTTCAATTTTTGTCGCTGTTGAAATAAATCTCAAGTTTAAAATATGCAAACGTATTCCAGGTTAATACTCGTTTAGTTGTTAAACAACGACTACAGATGCGTTCCCATGCATAAATTACTTCTACTTTAGTCTTACTAAATTGCTGTCTATTCAGAAATTTAACGTGACATTGTGTTTCTTTCCTCGGAATCGAGCCCATTTCTGAATACTATTTGCGTACTGATGGAAGTACGTTGGTGTGACCAATAAGAAGAAGAGTGGTTCGATTTATTTTTGAGTGATCTTTTGAAAATGAGCTTAATAAGTTGTACGAAAAAATTACGAGGTTTGGAAGTTTATTAACATCATTTCCTAACCTATAAAAACTAAATACCAATTTGTAGGGACTCTTTACTAATGTTGCCAGTTGTAAAACTTTTTGTACAAGTCAATAATTAAAATATATATTTTCCTTCTACTTGAAATACGGAAAGCGAAGTGCAAATCTCACTACAGTGTTATAATTTCAGGTGGTCGAGATAAGTTGAAAGAGCCGCCGAGATATTTAATGTATTATAATATATAATGGACATATTTCACGGGATAAGGGTTGAGACAATCAACATTAATTTACAGACGCTTTAATATTTCAAACGTTTTTACTTTTTACATTTTCTTAGCTCGGAATGATACACATTACAGAGATCCGGAGGCTACGGTACGGTTTGTTCTAGAAAGCCAACAACATTTTTGCAGTATCTTTTGTAATTTACGAGCCTCAATAACCGATATTTCAACAAGCTATTAGCATACGAACATTTAAAGAGGCTCAAACAACACATTATTCATTTACTAATCAACATAACACGTAATTAGTTATTTGTTGAATGAGATGTTCTGCAGTTAATCAAATAATACGTTATGACGATTTTTAACTTCCAACTGACACGTCAGTAATAAGGTATCTTGACCGCTATTTATCATTCTAATTCGATCAATTTGCTAAAAGAACTTATTTTACGCGGGTGAAATTGAGTTTATGACTAATAAAAGAAGGAGCTTATAACATATACAGGGATTTCCACGACAACTCTACTTAGTTTATGAGCTCTTTAGACCAATTTCCCGGAGGAATTTTGGGATATCTGCAGGTTTTAACTTTTAACTTCTATCCAGTAGTTTCCTAGCTGCTGTGCCATAGAATTCTGTATTGCTATGCAATCTGCAAGTATATGGTTAGAGGTTCATTCTTCCATTTCACAAAATCTACATTTTTCTTGCTCCACTATTTTGAGCTCTAAGCGCAATGCATCTCGGTGAGAACTTTCACCACTCCCTTCTCATACGATGGGTCTTTATCGTTGACTTTCCGCATACAGCTCGCATACAGCTTCTACGATTTTATCCATATTTTTGATCTTCTCCAGTTATTTTGTCATTAACTTTTCAATTATTTCTGTGAAGTCATCTATCTTCTTTATCGTAGTCTTGCATTGTTTGTATTTTTTCTCCATTTGATTTGGTTGTGCTTTCTTCATTATCTAATATTTCTACAAATTATTTCCTCCATCTACCCAATACTTTTATATCTTCTGTTCTTTCTTCTCTACTGTTTTTGATATTAATTATGTTTATTATATATATAAGTATACGTAACTCATATTTTTAATCGGAACCCTTACATTTATAAATGAAATTAATTCCGGGAGGCGTACATATTCACTATCGCTACTGTTGTCCATTTTTTTCTCTTATAATACGTAAAATTATGATTTTCTAATTATTTTGACGTTTCAAACGACGCGCTGTCAGAAGCGATTTGCGTTCTTAGGTATTTGACGTTTTAAGGGGACAATTTGATTTATTCGTTTGTCCACGACCACCTAATAATAAGTCAATATTTTACCTCCTAACTAAAGGTATATGGTACCCATATATCAACTGTCGTGAATTATGGTTCATAATACACTGTAGTGTATTATGGTTCATAATTCACGACTAGAGAAGGGGGTACAATATGGAATAAACTATTAAATCTGTGTATTTTGTTCAGGAAATTTGTTTCTGACATATATCGTATCTATAAAATATTGTAATTTTTAGTATTGATACTTTTCATAACGATATTTTCTAATATTAAGTATTTTAAAACAATATCTTTATAACGGTACGTTGTATTGATATCTTCTGTATGTTCCTTGTGGTATATTATTCATTCTTTTTTTAATTTTTTGGGAAATTAAACCACAATATTTTTAAATTCTTTACTTCAACGTTTCGGTAGCGTTCCAGCTACCGTTGTCAAGAAAAAATAAGTAGAAATTAAGTAATTTTTTATCCCTAACTGACACAACAGAAAAAATTTGACAACTACAGTATCGCCCATCTCTATATATGTCAAATTATTTGAAGTAGCTGCCACAACATTTTGAGGTTAGTAATATGCCAAATCGCTACTGACTTTTATTTATTAATAAATAAATTAAGTGTCGTGGACAAAGTATAGTATTCTACTCGCAATTTATGGCCATAATTCACTTGGGTGACTTGCGCCCCTCGCCTGCGGCTCGTGACGCAAACGTCACCCATCGTGAATTATGGCTATCATAAATTTCTCGTTTAATAATATACTATTTAATTCATTTTAGCGTGAATTCTGATAATAATAGAATGTGATTGGCTAACGAGAGTGAATTATTTTACATTATTCACTGGTGTGGAGAATTTATATCATTATGCAGCTAAATATGTAAAAATAAATGTAAAAATAATTTGTGCGTTATTATTTAGTCGTGGAGAATAGTATTATTCTTCAACGAGTGCAGAATGATGGCCATTATGCATGCGGATGAAGTTTCCAAAACGAGGGAGCGCAGCGAGTGAGTTTTGGAATCATCCAAGTGAATAATAGCCATTCTACACAAGTAAAAGACTATACTTTCTCCACGACTAAAAAGGAAAAACTTTCAGTGAGGATTGAACCTCGATCGTCCGCGACATAGTCAACCACCACTAGGCTATAGAGCATAGGTATTTATAAAAATGTAAAGACTGAATATATAACTCACATTTTTATAGGAAACCTCACATCTATAAATGAAATTAATTCCGGGAGGCATACATATTCACTATCGCTACTGTTGTCCATTTTTTTCTCTTATAATACGTAAAATTATGATTGTGAATTCTTTTTATTATTCACTGGTGTATATTATTCACTGGTATATCATTTTGCAGCTAAATATGTAAATTTTTGCGTTAGTATTTGGTAGTGGAGAAAGAATTTTATTCCATAAGTGGTTTCCACACTGTATATAGTCTTCCTCCATTTTCTTTTATAACTACTTGTAATTATTTCCAGAATTGGTCCTTATTTGCTGCTGTATCGTCCTCTTTGGGTCCATAAACTAGTATAACTGTTTTTTTGGATATTTTGAAATTTTTTTAAAAATTGACTATATATTCTAGAGTGAATTACTAATATCTCTGCTTAGACTAATAATGTCCATCACACAAAAAAAATGTTATAAACTATTTTTAGATATGGCGCTATCAGTTCTGGTACATCGTGTCGGAAAGGATTTTTATAGAAACTTGAACAAAAAGAAAATAAAGACATAAAGCAAACATTTGCCGGTTAGGAAATAACTTTTATACTGAAGAAAAAAATGCGATTCGAATCTTTAAATGAGTCGTTATTCCTAATTAGCGATCAGTTAATGCATTCTTGAGATTTTGTCGTCTTCCGATTCACCGTCGATAAATCTTTGCCGTTCACCGAGTCACTCCAGCAATGCAGTTTATCAATCTTTGCTACAGATAATGAAATTTTGTAAAAATGTAAATAATAATCATTGCTAGTAATTATCTTATTAGTATAATAGATCAATGACAAGTTATATAATGAGTTTATTTAATAAAAAAGTATTAACTTATAAGAAAAAGTTAAAACTTCTAAGTAGAAGCTAATACTTATTTTTATTTGACTAATGTTTGAATAATGTTATGTTTGCACAGCAAACAATAATTTTTGGAACTTTTGACAAAGATGTTTTAACCTTGTGTCCTAGAAAGGGAAACCTTTGCTTTACTTGTCCAAAAACTCTCTCAATTACAACTCTGGAGTAAGTGATATTGAATAATTCTTCAATTCGGTTTTGAGGATTTTTAAAAGGTGTTAATAGCCAAGGAGCAATTCCATATCCACTATCTCCAAGAAGGCAGAAATTACCCCGAAATCTTGCCACATTTTCATATACGGAACTTTGTTCCCAAATTCTGGAATCGTGAACACTTCCAGGCCATTGAGCGTCTACACTTGTAATCAATTCATTAACATCACAAGCCACTTGCACATTTATGCTAGCAAATCCTTTTCTGTTAATAAATCATCGCCAAATTCTGGTTGTTTTTTAATTTGAACATGAGTGCAATCTACAGCACCAATGACTGTAGGAATTCGGAATCGATTCGACCATTTAATTCTTGCTTCTTCCATGGCATCTAGATTAGATGGAAATTTTATCCAATGGTAGGCCTTTTCTAATATACAATCAGCTACTTCACTTATGGTTTTGCATACTGTAGTATGATGAACGCCAAAATCTTCACCAATACCTGTTTGAAATCCGGTATCACTAACATATCGTAGGAATATCTCCATCTTTTGCCGAGATGCAAGTGCACCTCCTCTGGATTCATCTTTCTCTGGTGAAAAAAAATCTACACTTTCACTTTCAAAACGCAACAAGAGCTTATATTTGCTTGGGCTGATGCTTCTTCTCTTCCTATAGTTCTTCCTGTTATAAACATTTATGAAGTCCACCATGTTTAACAATATACTAGCAACTACCGTAGGAAAAAAGGATGCTTTATAGGTACCTTGAAAATCGTCAAGTCATAACTTACTAATTTAAGACAGATCTTATTTTTATTCAAATAAAAATATGCCAGTACAGGCAAAATCCTTATGTTTTAAGTAACTACTTCGAACCAGTTTGCTTATGGCCATAGGTAATCCCTTTTACATGAAGTAGTGACTGACCTTTTATTCAACTTATACTAAGAAAAATGAAAATACTTAAATAAGAGGAAGTAGAAGCCAATACTTTTTTTTATTCAATAGACCCAATACAATATGTCATGTTTTTAAATATTACCGTGAAATTTGTATTTAATTAAAGAGCTTTTCTCGTGAGTTATATAATTTTGTTACAAGGAATGTTACTAGAAATATTTGGTAGGAAAAATAAAAATCCTTATTAATTTTATTTCATAATAGGGCTGTCCAAACCACATACCTTTGTAGGCTAATTAAATTTACTACAAAAGCAGGAAGGCTACAGAAAAAAATATGTGTGACCCATCTCACACAATATCACATTCCCCCCTTTAATGTGTGACGTAATTTGTTTGTTGTTCCCTGTTAAAAAAATAGCAATCTTATATTAATTACTTTTTAGAAAATTAACATCTACTCACCCTTTCCGCTTACACGTTACACCTTTTTTTTCTAAAGCTTTGGTAAGTTCAGCCATCACAAATTCCGGATCTTTACACTGAGTAGTTGAGACGTTAAACAGTTCCTAAAACAAATTGGATAAAAATAACTAAGAAAACATCAAACATATTTGGTGGTTCAGGAATATGTAAACATGTGACATATTCCAGGCAGAAGTTGCAGCAATACAACACTGTGCAGGAGAGCTATTAAGGTAAAAGGTTGAGGAAAAGACCACTGCCATATACGCCCGTCAGCCAAGCGGTTATAAAAGCAATCAGTTCCATGCAGATAAATTCCAAGGGGCAGCTTGAAGATACAACAAGAGCTGAACAGTCATAATAGACTATACTTAGCCTGGGTACCAGGCCACTCAGATCACAAGGGCAATGGAGAGGCAGACTCACTAGCGCGAGAAGGGGCAAGTTGTGCTCCCATTGACCCAGAGCCTTTTTATGACATAGCAAAAGCGCTGCAAAAAGCAAATAGCAGGATGAGGCAGGCCAAAAAGTTTATCAAGGAGCCCTCACCAAAACCACAGAGTATTTACTGAGCTAGAATAGGAAAACAATCATGATCCTGGTTAAGCTCCTGACAGGGCATTGTAGACTTAACAGATACATGAAGAACATCGGATTGGCAGACACAATCATAATAAGGTTTTGCCTAGAAGATGAGGAAACCTGAGTTCATATACTGTGCTATTGCGAGGGCCTGACCAGGCCGAGGTTTTCAATGATAGGAGAGGAAAAACCACAACTCCTTCAGAATATGGAGGATCTTAGGTTTGCATCGAAGTCTAGTAAAAAGGACGGGTCTAGACAAGGAACTGGAATAACAGGAGGGCACACACAATAGATCTGCAAAGGTTGTAGTGGAGGGGATCATAGAAACACATAAGACCCATATTCACCTTATCTTATCTTATTATAACTATGGTACATTTCGAATACCTATTTTTTTCTGATTGAAGAATTGTTTATATTTATACACTTACTTTACATGAAAGTACTGGTGGTCGAGTATTATAAGATTCTTCTATTTTTCTGGGAGTAAGTACATTAACCACTTTTTGAAACGATCTTTCAATGCTTCCCAGAACGCGTCTCGCTGATCCTGGAGTGTCTGAACTTACTGAAGATATTTTCCTGTAGTAAATAATGTACCGTTAGTAATAATACGGTCAGAGATAAATTGTAGGCTAATTAAATCGAAAAAAATGGCAGTTAATTAACGAGAAATGAATTATTTTAAGTAGGGTATGTCAAATCCGGTAATACAAATTTGGAAATGTGGACCTTAGAAGGGGGGACAAAAAGTTACAAAAATACCTATGGGTTAAATTGACGATTTTTGAAATGCACCCCTTCCGAGATATTGAACATGGAAAATTTCGATTTTTATCCAGAAAATCCTCATTTTTAAGCGATTTTTCAAATTTTACAAATTAACTATTTTTTGTTTGTTTTGTTTTCATGCCAAAATATTTCTCTGGTTTTCAATAAATTCACGCCCTATTAGACAAAAATTGGAAACACTGAAGTATTTAAATTTGGCAAAATCAATTGTTTTAAAACACATTCCGCTTTTTGGCCCGTTGTGGAAAAAATATTGATTTTTGAAGCTTAAAGGTGGGCATTCAATTTTTAGCCGCTGTTTTTCCCAATAATTTCCATTTTATTTCAATTATTTTTTATAATAAGTTTTAAACGAAATATGACCATTTTAAATTTACAATTCAGTTCCATTGTCCCTAAATTGTTTTTTTTTCTGACGTAATTCACTGTAATATTATAATAATTATTGTAATTACTTGTAATTGGTGAAACCGTTGAATAAATAAATAAATAAATAATTGTAGATGAATCGAATTTGTGACAATTATTCATAGCTTTTAAATGAGTCGTTAAAAATCTGGATATATCATTACCCAAAAAAAAGTTACAGACAAAAATGACCTTTTTTTCGCATTAGTTAATGCTAAACTGTCAACTAGCTGTCAAATACCAACGAACGTTAAATATTTAGCCCCGGCACTGTCTTACGATTATGTTTCATGTCAAAATTGGTGCCTAACTTCAATTTCTACTAGTGACGTATGACTTAATAATCTAAAAAAGCGGATTTTGAAAAATTTTTGAAGATTCACTGTTAAGTTTTGTTAAATTTGTGATGGTGCTTTAGAATTATCTATCTTACATGCATAAAAAAGAATCTATTTTTATTCGAACACCCTGTTCATTCTCTCCTTAACGTCCTTTAAAAAATATTTTGAATAAATCGACCGAAACAAAGATAAATATTTTCCTTCGGGTATAATATAATCAAATGTTAATACGACCCTCTCTAAAATTGAAACCCGTTCGGACGGCATACATCAACCTCGAAAAAGTTCGATTAAGCAATCCAAACTTCACCGGAGATAATTGAAGCAGTAAAGAAGGAGAGTATATGAGCGAGTGCGGTGCTAAACAAAGGGTTTGGTCAGCCTGCACTCACTATCTGGACATGTTTACCAACGGCGATTGTCATAAACATCGGTTTCCGCACCGTTTGCGATTTGCTTGGTGCCGCGTCGCGCGAGTCAATTTGTGTAATGCGACGCGTGATTTGGGGTTCAAAATTATCAGGAATACCGACACTACTGTCTACAGGGTGTTAGTTTGATGAAGATCAGTTGGTCTGTTATTCTAAAATATGACCCAAAAAAAAGTTGATTATAAAAATGAAAACTTAAACAAATTATATTGTTTTATTTCATCCCTCAGTATGGATCTTCATCAAGTAAAAGCCTGATATATTCAATTATATTATAGCTACTCACCTATCAGGTGTACGGACCGGTGTGGACGGATCAGTAGATATTTTTTTAGCTGGAACTGAAACAAATAAAAAATTTACAAAATAAATGAAAAATTCTCACAAAGCATAGTAAGTAGTTCTTCCTGACTCAGGAGATGTCATATCTTTGACAGTACCTGTATCTAACTTTGTGGAAATAAAAAAAGTGGAAATAAAAAGTAGTATTTTGTCGATTATTTTACTAAATAAAAAAATCATTTGAGTAGGACCATTTATGACCTTCTTAAAAGAATTTCACCTGCAACCTGCAATGAAACCCAACAACTAACAACAGTCGAGTAACAGGGCAAGGGCAAGCCTGGTGATAGTTTATTTAACTTAATAGTATTTGATAATTTCTCAATCAGGAGGAGGAAGAAAAAAAGTTTGAAGAAATGGTCTTCACATATTAAATAAAAAACAACGGATGTATGATAAAAATACAAAAAGATAGATACTATGTGAATTTGATCCTTTTCAAGATACTTTTAAAAAGTCCGCCACTGGCGATCTCTTCTACAGAAGCTATTGGTCATATGATTTATTACAATTGGCACATTAATTTTATGATTGCCGGCACAAGCGAAGACGATATACTTTGAGACAAACTATACCTAATTGTTTTGTATAACTAAAAATATTTTTCGATGTAGCCTATATGTAGGGTTTGGATTTGAAACGGTTTCCAAGTCTTGATCTTGAATATCTTTATACTTGCTCTGATTATGCCACTAAATGCTGCTTTAGGTACCGAGTGGCCAACTAAGAACGGCCG
>CAJUYI010009052.1:0-10381 GCA_910591695.1 Galerucella pusilla | reverse complement strand
TGCGCTGGAGTCTAAGAGTGATTTGCAAGATCGAGGTTAAAATGAAAATATTATCTAAACAGCCTCTGTCTTTTCGAAAGCCATATTGTGTTTCCGTTAGTATAGAATTATCTTCACACCAGCTGGACAGACGATTTAGTAAAATAAGTGTGAATACTTTAACACAGCAATTGATTAGCGATATACCGCGATAGTTGTTTGGATCATCTAAGGGTCCTTTCTTGTGAAGCATTGTTAGAATTGTGTCACACCAGCCAAGCGGAACTTTTTCCGACTCTAATATTTTATTATATAAGTGACACATGTTCAAGCGCCAATGTTGTGGTAAGTGTTTCAGAAACTCATAGGTTATGCCATCCCTACCAGGAGCCTTACCATCTTTACACAACAACAGGGATTGATCAAGTTCTGAGAGTGTTATGGGTGAATCCAGAATCTCATTTCCCACGCCAAAAAAACTGAAATCTAACTCAACCTTAATTGTAGTTGAGTGATCGTAAAATGACTCCCTTTCAGCAATTGATATCGGACAGAATTTATATTTGCGTCTAAATAAGTTTAATGTTTTCCAAAACTCTGACTGATTTCTAGTATTGGAAAGAGCAACTATAACATTATTTTCACACACTTGCTTTTTTTTTAATTAGCTGCTTATATTCTTTTTTTATAGTAATGTAATTCGTTAGAAAAAAAGCATGAAAAGGGTAGGCTGCAAGTGAACCTTTACATCAATTTAAATGGCAAGATTATGGTCTAGCGCTTATCATGTATATCCACTGGGACCAGAAAAATCACAAACAATTTGAATGAAAGAGCGTGCCGCGGATATATATCTTTGATTATTACCGACAAAATTGAAATTTTCTATACGACAAAAGTTGGTGGCCCAGCTTAGATTGCTGAAGTCCCGGCTTGATAAGCGTAAGTTTTACTAAATACAGCAGAGCAAAGCACATTCAATAGAATAATGCAGAAACTAATACAGATGTTCGTATCACTTATTGATTTTTTCAGCAATTAAAACCTTATGATTATATGGGCCATAACTAAACAATTGATTCTTATATTATAATTATTGTGTTTGGGCGTATTAAGTATTTCACTTTCAATTATTTTCATTTTATTGATGCAATTCAATTGATTTTAATAGCCTCAAACATAAATTATAATGCTACACGTTCGGCAGACAACACTTTTTTTGGTTAAATATTATTTTATTCTCACAAAAAATACTATAAACATTTGCAATTATTTTTATTTATTGAATCTTTCAGTAAAATTTATACGTCAGCAATAAATAAGGTATCCAAATTGAATTAAAATTGGTCCCCTTGTAAAGGCATCTTCCCCATATTCTATTTAGGAATTCTTACTGCTATCGGCAGGTTTCCATTGCCCCTCCTCTAAAGCATGTCGTTAGTAGTTTATTTCTACAATGGGCTCGTTTACTAAAATTTTTAAATCACTTTCAACTGTCGTAAAACAAAGTACTAAGGATAAAAATATGATTCTGAAAATTTCATGTCAATAGAATATGTCGTTCTCCTAATACAACCAATAAGAGCATACCGTAGCGGGGCGAAGACTATGACTGTGACGTCACCGCATATGAAAGCTTCTGACTGTAACGTACCTCGCATAGAATTTATTTATTTTGAATTACTTACAAAATTTTTGTGTTAATAAAATAAAATGTGTGGACCTAATAAAAAAAACAGACTCATTAAATCTTCCAGAAATGGACTTGCTAATGATTATGGAGTTTTTTAATAAAAACACGAGTTTATTAAATTATAATTCTATACTATGTGACTCATCGTTTTTTGCTATTTTCGGGTCAGAAAGATTGAGAATGTCAATATTTTCATAAATAGATGTTTTATTTTATTCCTGGTCTGGTGGATAAAGTTACGAAGATAACGCTATAGGTTACTCAAAACTTTGAAGAGAGAAATAAATAAATGTATTTCATTAGCAAGAATGACACCCGAGCGTAAACTAAACACCAAATGCTACAAAGTTGTTTGTACTTCAGGGTTTGAGAAAAAAAGACGAAGCTAAGTGTTATTGTCCTGCTTCGGTAAGCATGTTATTGCTTTTCTCATGTGGCTCCATCCTAGGAATGAGGAACCGTCCACTACGGAGACAGTGTTATCTTTATCATCAGCTAAGACCTTTAAAAAATTTATAACTACAATGGTTTTTGGAAAGAAAAAAAATCAAGCGGTGATCAATGATAGTCTTTCAGAACACCTTGAAGAAGCAAAAAAAGATAAATTACGAATAGAAGGCTTAGATATTACCATACTGAAAACGTACTTAAAATTCTTGAAAAACGCTCCCGTGCAAGTGGCCATAGTAGCCGAGCACGTTAATTTAATTAAAAAAAAATTAAATAAAAATTGAATTTTTTCAACTGCAGTCTGCCCAATTATAGGAGCTTCTTCAGATGCTATTTTGATGAATGTGTGGTGAAAATTAAACTACCAATGTTGAAAAGAACAAATGTTTACGTCAGATTCAGATGCGCATGCACCTCACTGGAAAAAAGCGATATTTGTTAAAGCTGATCCGGACTTTGAATCAAATTGAATAATTTCTTTAAAAACATATAATATATGCCAGTTTTGTTGATGATCTACTGAAAAAGATTACCTGTTTTTTGGAAAAAAGCAATATTTAATAAAATTTAATTTGTAAAGAACTGATCCATTATTTTATTAAATAATTTTGAACATTAATAACACCACAAGCTATTAGAACAATATTATCTACTTCTTCTTTTTAGAAACTTTAGATTAACACAAGCGTGTGGTTTTCAATAACCCTCTTAATATGGATTCACAACGTATTTTATAAGTGAAATCTTGAAAATACACCAACAAAGTATGTTGACTTATCAGTGAATGCTTCGAGTCTTTTTATACTTTTCTGCCACTGCTTAAGTTTTTTTTTGCACCCTTATTAATAGAAATAAATGATTTGTTAGATGTTTTAATTGTACTTTGTGGCCGGCTATTAGTGTCTGAAAAGAATCGCGTGGCTAAAAATACATTATTCATTTTCTGTGTCTCGTGTGAATGCGTCTATTTATATTAATGTATTTTTAGCCGCGCGATTCTTTTCAGACACTAGTAGACGGCCACAAAGTGTCTCGTCTGAAAGCGCTCTAAGGCTACTCTCTCATCACAGATTCTCCAGATTCCATATTTTTCTTTCTCTGTGTGTCAAAATAAAACAGAAAAATCATAAACGAGCTCCAGTAAAATTAAATAAGAGATAACAATAATAATATAATTTCTCCAATTTTATATGAAGTACCATTATCATTTGTAATATATATATTAGTTATAATTAAAATAACCTCAGATCTATTTTACAAATTGTCAGTGTAATTAATTACATTTGAATGTTAAAGTTCAGTGGTCAGATTTGTGTAAATATTATAACTGGTAGTATTTCAAAAACTTTTATTTTTTATTTGCAAATAGACAGTTCTGGTGTAGCTTTCAATTTACTAAGTGAATAATTTGAAATAATGAATATCAACCAGTTTAGAATTGTTTGAAAAGTGTGGTGGCTATCCATTAGTTTAGATAACTCTGTGTTTTTAAATTTCCTTAGTGAGTATGATTTTTTTATTATTTGGAAATAAAATTTAAAATAATATGTTAAAGTAGAAAAAGGAGACACAGAAATGGGTTTTTTTTCATTTTTTAAAGTATAGTATTCGATTGAAAAGGATTTTTTGGTTCAGGAAATTCTTACTTTGTAAGGTTTGCCAAAACATTTACTTCTCAACAAAGTAAGTGTGAGTCACAAGTGCCTTTAATATGAATAATATAAAAATGAAATATTGGAATTTATAAAACTATTCTCATAATAATCATTTTTGTGATTATTGAAATAAAATATCTGATCAAATTATTCCACCTTAACTGATCTAGAGATTAAATTTGATAAGCCTGATGCCATAATTATTCGGAATTTATTCAAAATAAAATTCGCAGCAGTACTTATATATTTTAATTTTTGTATACATAGCACTTTATACTTAATATTAATAAATTTATTTATTCCAATTTTCAACTTTACAAACTCTATCTAATCTATATAATTGATACCTTTTGAATTTAGAATGTTATCACTATTTTTTTTGTCTTTAAGAGACAAATTACAAGTTTTCATATTCTTAAAATGTTTTTTACTGCGTAAAAGTGAATTCAATTTATAAACTTCCAATGCTCAAGTTTCTTATACAATCAAGCACTAAAGTATGAGTCTTAACAAAATTTCACGTATTGTTATACTACTATAACAAAAATGCATGGAATTGACTCACATTAATTATTATAAGCTTCCATCTTCCGTTGTTTTAGGCAGGTAAGTCTAAAACTTCTAGTTTAATGTTGGGTTAGGTTAGGGTTATAACTTCACTTGATTTGTTCCCTGTATTGATCATGATGTAATTATATAGTTCAAGTTTGTTGGCTCATCCAGTGATGCAATTAACTTAATTCTAATTAAACCTACTGCAATTAAATACACATAGATTCAAAAGTTTTGCATCACCCTAAATCTCCGAAAAAAAAAATGTGTTCATTATAAATGGATCAGAGATTAATCAAATAATTAGTTTCAATAAAAAAAAACGTGTTTATTTGTCAAAAATTTTGATTATCCAATAATAAACTTGCTTTAAACATAAAAAGTATTTATAGAAATTAAATAAATTAAATACAAATTGATTCTTTTTAAAGAAAAGTTCAAATGAGAACCTGCATGAGAACTTTAAATAAAGAGTATTTCCACCTCTAGAATGTATGCAAGCTTGGAGTCGCCTGCCCATGCTGTTTACCAAATTATTGATATTCTGTTGAGGAATATTTCGCCATTTTTCTTGGGCCGCATGAACAAGCTCTTGTACACTCCTGGGTGGATTTCTGCGTGCTGCCACTGCCCTGGCAAACATGTCCCAAACATGTTCTATGGGATTCACGTCAGGAGATAGGGCAGGCCAGTTCAAACGATTGATCCCTTCAGTTTAAAGATACTCATTTACAGCTCTGGTCCGATGAGGTCGGGCGTTATCGTCCATAAAAACGAAGGAATTGCCAACAGCTGCGCGCTATAGTCTCACGTGAGAATGTAGAATCTCTCTGAGATACCTATCACCAGTAATCGTTCCCTCCACATGAATTAATTCTGTGCCATCATTTAACATGATACCAGCCCAAAACATAGCACTTCCTCCTCTGAAGGGCGGCACGGGGCGAGCATGGACAAGCTGAGCAACTCTCGTTGGATCCCGCCACACACGTATTCGATGGCTATCTTGTACCAAACAAATCCTTGTCTCGTCGGAAAAAAACACCGAATTCCAAAATTCTTCAGGCAAGGCCGAGTGTTCTTGAGCCCACTGTAGTCGGCGAACTCTGTGCTCAGGTTGTAGTCTGGGCAAACTTATTGGTCGGCGACACCTCAAACCTGTCGCAAGTATTCGTCTTCGTAATGTCGAGATCGATACTTGAACTCCCAGCGCATGTTTCATATCTCTTTGGAGTGCTGGTATTGCCATGGTCGGGTTTCTTCGGATAGTTAAGTGGATATAGCGGTTCAGCCGCTGATTAGTAACACGCCTTCTACCGCTTCTAGGTCTATCACGAAGAGAATTAGTCTGGAGATACCGATTCCATACACGAGACACATCACTTACCAAACGCCAACTCTGTTTGCCACGAACCTTTGAGAATGACCTTCTTCAACTAAAGCCACTATTCTTGCACGGTCAATCTCACTTATGACTTGACGATTCATGTTTGCACTTAAAATCGTAAAAATCAAATGCCTTGAATGTTAAAATGATCGCACTAAAAATGTTATCTTACAAAAAAAACTGTAAGCATATGTATATTGCAAAAAATATGGAACGTATTGAAATGGCAAACATTGATAAACAAGCCAACGAAAAATTGTTAGCGCAAAAAAATTCCTTCGCATCCGAAGAAGGTGATGCAAAACTTTTGAATCTATGTGTAGTTCAAGTATCCGTTTTTAAATTCGGTGTGCTTCAAATTTGTAAATTTCACATTGGGAATCCATATTGTTATTGTGAAAACTAGTGTATTAATAGAGGAAACAGTTTTGAGTATTTGTTTATTAGATAATAATTATAAATAAATATTTGATTTTAAAATTGTTGAGGGAGAAAGATGTTAATAACAAGTTATGGAAGGTAACGAAGGAGCAGGGCAGACTAGTTCATTTTGATTTCTCAATTCATTTCAAAGTTATGGATTTTTGACAAAAATATTCAATTTTGACTGCTTCTATATGTTTCTTAATATTCATATATTTGATACAATTAAGAGTTTCATTAGATTAAAATACTAAATGCTAGGCTATAGCTTCAGTTTATTTACTACTTGACAGCTGATTACCGGTAATTCCAATTTGAAAAATTTCTGTCTATTTACAAAACATTTTTCTAATGAACACTACGCTAAAACTAGCTCTAGTGGAAGACGCAAGTTTTTTCAAGATATTCATAACTTTGAGACGAATTGAAATATCAAAATTAATGAAAAAACAACGGGTAGTATATAAGCTAAGTTTGCATACAGGACGATTTTGAGCATCACCCAAAGACTGTATTTGACTTAAGGTTGTCTTAAGGTTGAGTGATAAAATCATAATTTTAATACTCCCCGTATAATGTGAATAAATCCAGCATTTGCTGGATATTCGAAAATGAAAAAGTTAAAAATCTGTTAGCATTTTATGGTGGTTTTAATTTTGCGATAGTCCACTTTCCTAGAAACAATCCTGAGTAAGAATTTTGAAAAAATATAGCATGCATAATCTCCAAAAAAATATTTATTATTGTAAATAATATAATAAAATTAATTATGTAGTGAAGTAATCTGAAATAAAATAAACTAATTCATTATTAATCGCAATAGTTCCAAACAAAACAAAAGTGTTTAGTAGCATTTCTTCTTAGTTTAGTTTGAGTTTAATACTTTGACAATACTCACTATATTCAAGTGTTTTGACAGGTAACAAGAAAACTGTATAACCCATACAATTTTACCTATCCTTTTGGTATATAACTTGCGAATACTTTGTTGTTCATTTAAAATAGAGTATCGTAAGCCTTTAATATAGGTTGTAAAATGGCCTTGAAATGTGAGTTCACTGAAATTCCGCATATGTGTAATAATATTTCTTGTGATATTAAAAGTTTATCATTTTTAACAAAACTTCCGATCATGGCAGTACAGATGCCGAAACATTTATTAACACTGTCGTAATCTAAAATATACCTACAACTGATACTATATTTATTACTAGATATCTAACTAATTTTATAGCACTTCCTTAAAACTTAATTCCAGAACAATGCTTTACCAAATCCATTGAGAAAATTCAAATATTTATATATTATAAATGAAATCCTTTTTTTTTTCGTATACTATATTATAGAGCTGATAATTTTGACAGACAACAAGCACTCGTAGGTGAACATGGATTACAGCAATGTCGTTAAAAGAAAACGGAATCCTAGAGAGCGAGCAAATATATTTTCAAAGCTAACTTTTGCGTGAGTAAATTATTTTCTTCAGCTTAATTTATAATAATAAATATAAGTTAACATTGTGATCAGTTTAATTGAAAAGGAATATGTGTTGGTATGTTAAAATGAGTTTGGATGAGTTTTATTTCAAGTTTAAATATGAATAACAAATTAAAAAAAGTACTTATTATCATATTATTTCATTTGGTCCTTGAGCGTACTCTAAATGAATCTTGTAGGACATTGAAAAGCGCATCGTTCAAAATAAACATTGTAAATATCATGAAATATTTCACTTCTACTCTGGTGCTAATTCTGGCATACTCTGAAACCGCCCATTTTGAAAAATACTCATTGATTTTAGATATACAGGAAGTCTATTTAAAAAGGCACTTAAAAATGATTTGGAAGAACAAGATTTATACGAAGTCGTTGGAAACTTCAAATCATCTAAATGTGGAGATAAACTGGAAAAACAATGGACTATAGAAAATGAAAACCACACTCCTGGGTCGATTTATAAATTATTATGGCATAGATTTGGCTGGAGATATCTTTTGATTGGAACTATTGATTTATTTTACAAAATATTTAACAGGTAAGCTCTGAAGTTGATCAACACACAACAACTTTTTATTTTCTTCGGGTCCCAGTGGCACACACCAATCATAGAAAATCGCAAATCCGCCTATCATAGATCCAGATGTGACTACCTTCATTGGTTGTGGAGGTTCACGGGATCTGACGGAATTGCTGCGATCCGTCCGCTTCCAGTAAGCCATAAGCTTATTGCGCTCGCACGGTAATAGTAGCAAAAATCATATAATGCAACATTCTACTATTATAATTTCCAAAAAGACATTTTTTTCGGGCCGAGATGGGAAACTCATGTTCGAATAGGTCCTTAACCAGTACCCAGACAGTGTTGGCATTCACGGGAATGCCTACCAACCAAACCCCCTCAATCTCGCCGTTTTTCCCGCCTTGGAATCACTACCCTAGCATACTTCAAGATGGGCGGCGGTCCCTCACACACTCTCCGTCATCTTCTCCCTCCCTCTCAATCCCTAATCATGCTCTCTACTACGCCACTTATCTCCATCCATTCCTCTTCGCCCCTCAACATAATCTCTACCATATTTTCCCAATACACCTGGTACAATGACTTAGGTCAAGTGCCCGGGCTGTTGAGCACAACCCAAACGTTTGAATGAATGAATGAATGAATTCCCAATACACCGCCTCTCCCAGTTAATTTTCCAGCTTCTTCAAAACTTCCTCATTCTTCCAACATATAAACACATGTCCCACATCATCCTCCACTTCACATCTTTCGCACACTTCAGTTTATCTTTTCCCTATCTTGTGGAGGTAACACACTCTCGACCCCTGTGAGCACCTGGGTCAAGAAGTAGTTCACCTCCTCGAATTTCTGGTCCACCCAATTTCTCCTGCTCCCAATCGCTCCTTTTCGCGCCCTCATTCTCACCCCACCTTCTCTCCATTTCCTCATCCATCCATTCCTGTACTTCCTCTCTGGTCGCAGGTCGTTGTTTATTCCCGTTGGTTATCTCTTGTTTTTAATACAATATGTGGAAAACTTTTTGCGGTGCGATCCGTCCCGTCTCGATCCACCAGCATATCTGTAAAGCTCGCGCTATGTCATCATTGACATATCGAACAGTCGACTGCAGAGTCCCGTTTTTCCTGAGCGTGTAGACGGGCCTTTATTTATGCTATGGTACATCTCAACTTTTTTTCTAGTACAGAGATTTGATTTCTTCATTGTGTATCGTTTTTGATCAAAGACATTCATCCATTCGATCTGGTTGTGCTCAACAGACCAGGAAGTTGAATTGAATCTTTGTACCATTTCCCATGTTTTGTACTTCCATTTCAGAAGCTTTGTGTCTTTTTCATAGGGCACTTGTTTGACTGGAAGGATTCTCAGTAGTCGTAATGGTTGTATTATTTCCTCTCCAACGTGCTTACGTCTGTGTCCATGTGAGTTCTCGCAGAAGCAGAAGTATGTGAGTAGGTGTTTCATCATAGAGTTCCTGCACATAGGTTCGCTAACTTTGCCCATTTTGTGCATATGTTTCCTCAGGGTGCAGTGTCCAGTCACCAGGTCGGTAACTGTCTTCAAATGTCTCTTACCCAGTTACAATAGACTGGTTCAGAGTTCCTTGTCTACCTTGTTCAGTAAACTCTTTGAATGGAGGTGTCCTTGTGTTAGCCTCCATTTGAATTGGTGTTCCCTATCTAGCCAGTTCCCGATTTCTCCTCTTATGCAATATTTATGCAAAACTGTTCCAGATTTATGAAGTCTCCTTTAGAACCTCCTTTAGCTAACTGGTCCGCCATTTCATTGCCTGCAATTTCCTCATGTACCAGCACCCATATTAGAGACAGAGACACATTGTGGTCTCTTGCCTGCCTGTTAAGGGATTCTTTACAGTTTTTCACAATGTCTAGACCTAATTGTTGGATTACTGATAGCTTTAAGCAGAGCCTGGCTGTCAGTGAATATTTTAATTTTCTATCCAGTATATTCTCTTCTAATCGTTTCATCAATACATGCCAGGTCAAAGACATATTTACATATAAATAATTCGAAAAAAAAATGTCTATTTTCAGTCTGGTTCAACCTTTAGCTGTCAGCAAACTAATTTGGTATTTCGACATAACAAACGAGAACAAATCCAAAGACGAAGCGTACTTTTGGGCAGCTGTAGTTTTATTAAATAACATTATTTACACTGTCTATTATCAAAATTCTCAACTTTGGGCTCAACAACTCGGAAT
>CAJUYI010009051.1:0-10382 GCA_910591695.1 Galerucella pusilla | reverse complement strand
AACTCCTTGATACCAGTTTGCTGCGAAACCGTCTAATAGCATAGGTAAAGTAGAAACGGTGAATGTTTTCCATCACGTGACTGTTACGTCAGCAACAATATTCATATGAATCAAATCAAAACTTCTGTCAACTCAATAGAAATAAACGTTATGACTAATATTCCAAATGTCGGGCTTTTACGAATTGGCAACTAAACAAGAAATTTAATTTTCTGATTGTAATTATCTGGTTAACATCTCGACATGTTTATTAAAACCATCGATATACTGGGTGAATAAGTTACAAAATCCAAAATTAATATCAACCATACTGGCTTATTAGTGGAAAGTTAATCTTTGTAAGATATCTCGGATTTTATATAAGGATTTACAATTGGTAGTTCATAAAAATGACATAATATCTAGTGTACTGACTCTAAAATTTTTAAAATTACACTTTCTAAACTGATTATATTGGAATGTTTTTTTTGGATGAGCTATAGATTGTAAATAGAAAATTCCTACACAGCTTGAAGGTCGACGTTTCGGTGAATATACCATCATCAGGGCAATATATCAAATGGAATCCGTTTCGTATTAAAAATAAAAAATTGAGATATCCGCAAGAGACATCAAGATAGAATTGAAACACAGACGAATAATAGAAAATTTTTAAGTGGAACCCAAGGCCCCATATATCTTATTGGTGCCTGATCCTTTACATCAGCAGTTATTAAGAAATAAGTAAAAGAAAACTACAAAAATAATAATGATTATTTATTGCTTCTGAAACACATGTTTACAGCAATGAGTACAAGGGAGTTATATGTTATTCATATTACAAATTTGTCTTCAAAGTTCATCCGTTTCGGAATCTGAGCTGTCCTCACCAGTATTTATTATCACTGGTTCAATTTGTAATTCCACTAAATTTTGTTCTCGAGTAAACCAGTCTTCGATTATTTTTTCGGTATGCCTGACACAATTATCCCAAATATTTGCATTACAATTTTCCAATGCTTCCTTCCACATACTCAAGACCCTTTCATCACCGTATCCGTCTCTGCCAATATATTTATTATAATATGTTTTGCAGTGGGCCCAAATAAGCTCAATGGCATTAAACTCACAATGGTAGGGTGGTAGCCTCAAAACTTCATGACCATGTTTTCGGAACAATTCATCAATGACATATACATTTTCTTTCCGGTTCATTTTAGCAATTTGTAGTAGTTCAGGTCTTGAGAGGTTTTCATTAAAGACAACATTGTTGGCTTTCAACCAAGTGATAATTTCATTTTTTTTTCGATGAAGTGGAAGGTTGCTTTTCTTCTAGTATACTATGATAAGGCGCATTGTCCATTATTATTAACGACGGTTCTTCTAAATTCGGAATTAACTGTGTCAAAACCCACTTTGTGAATATTTCACCGTTCATTTCACCGTGGTAATCTGACGACGATGATTTAGAGGAAAACACTAAACTGGCATCTTCCACAAATCCTTTGGATGAACCAGCATGAACAATAATAAAACGTTTACCGTCGTATCCTCCTGGTTTACGTACACTTTTGACATTACTGTCCTGCCAAGAAGTTAATTTGGTTCCTTTGGCATATATCCATGTTTCATCTAAAAATATGGTTTGTCTTGAAAATACACCATCACGATTTTCTCTATATTTGCGAAGAAAACATGCTCTTTGGCTAGCAATATTTGATCGTTCTATTAATGCTCTTCTATTGTCTTCCTTTGTATATTTAAATCCCAAATGTTTTAATAACACCAATAAAGAGGTATTTCCAATAGAAAGAATTTCCTTATTTTTCAGTTCCTCATTTATGGTTTTGACAGTAACATGTTTCGCTAAAAAAATAAAAAGTTTAAAACTATCATTACCTCAAACTAAACAGAATTTTGTTTTATATTTACTTCATACTAAACTGGAATACACAATAATTTTGATGTTCAGATTTTTTTATAATTTATACCAAATAATTTATAGAACCCCATGTAAGTGACATCAACAAATTTAAATTAGTAAACTTAATCGTGAAAAATACCATCTACACTCAGACCCAACAAATTGGTAAACATTTACTGACAGTGCCCAACTTGGAAACCAGCACATGTAGCAGCTATAATGTATCACATTCAAATTAAAAATATGCACAACTTCTGTATTCAAAAACTTTTATTACTCAGAACCTCTATGATCAAACTACTGGTTTTTCTAAGATTTTTATATACCACGCCAAAGCTGATGGTAAAAAATCACACTATATAGATAATACTACATGCAAAATCTTAATTATTAGGTACCTACTATGATCTCACTTCTTTTGTATTTAAAGTGTAAGCTGACTGTAATCTTAAGAACATGGGAAGATGTATTATTGTTTCAAATGTTTCTTTACTTACTTTGTTCATACATGTTATATAAGGTATTCCGTACTGCCATTTTGGTTCCCTCGGGTAGATCCTCTGTTTTTGGTTTTAATCTAGGTGTATAGCTAGGTGATGTTGGGAGTGTTGAAGTATTTCCCTTTCTCTTATTAAGGGAACATACAGTTTTAACTGATATTTTCAGTGCAGTTGCCACTCTCTGAAATATAATATTAAATAGAAATGTCCTTAACTAGATGTTAAAGTATAATACCTCCTGAACAGATGAAATAGGTTGAAAAGGTCCTCCGTTGTTTTTTTCCATCTCAAAATATTCAATTAAATTTTTAACAAACTCCTGTGCTCGTGAATTAAGCCGATTTCCAGGCATCTTCTGAAAATAACTGTTGGTTAATATACTGTTACAAGTACAATCAGATACTTGATTCATGCAACTTTGAAAATTCTACAGAGATTTACAAATTGTGGAGTATTATAAATACTATTTACCATCTATAAGTAGTAAAAAGAGCATTTTAATATACCCGTCCCACGGTAATTTAGGTATTATGAAATGTCAAAAATTTACAAGTTGATAATGAATTATATTCGTACTTACCAATGTCAAATGGAATAAAAAGTTAAATTAGTCCTAACAAGAACTGATTTTCACAATAAATACACTTTCAATCCAAAAATTCGCTAAAAACAAGACAGCAAATCAATCTCGCATAACCTCAAATGCGGTAATGTCAAATTCAACTTTTAGTACGAGCAGTTATTCACGTTACATCTTTAATATCGTTGTCTCTTTTTACGATTATTACGGCAGATTTAAATAATTTATAACGTATGTCTTGCTGTTGGTCTTGTGAAGAAGACAATCGATCGTATGTTGCTAATGTTTGATTTATATCGACAGAAAGAGATAGTATGTAGAAAATATGTGTTGTATGAATCGTAGATTGGGTCACGTGATGGAAAACATTCACCGTTTCGTGTATATATAAATATGAAACATATCGAATTTTATTTCCAGAACTTAGTTAAAATTATATATAGTGTGACCCACTTAGGATCGCAATAGGTACCCATCAGGCTTTTAATTGGGGGTGTGAAAAGGTCGGCAATAGGACTATTTTTCCTTATTAACATTTGAAAACGGCTGGATCGACGGGTACTTTATCCTTGATTGCGTTTCTCATCACGAAAAAAAGACTTATTTAACATTATATTATATATTATGCCCTATTTTGACATGGAACTAAATAAAAATAGTTTGCCTAGTCAATAAATTTTTGCGATCCATAATTCAGTAATTTTGGCGCCACGAAAGATTTAAAATATTAGAAAAATTCAAATTCAAGGTTATATAAAACCTACCAAGTATAAGAATTTAAATTAAAATTAATACAAATACCTAAGTTATTTGAAAAATATACTTGGGTAGTGGGTCATACACATTTTCACAACTTGATATTATAATCATGCCTGAGTTCAAGGAAATCATAACAGAAAAATTAGAATAATTTAAACGTTTAAATTCATACTTTCTCTAGCTCTCTATGATCAGCGGATAAACCTTACAATTTTTTTATCTCTAAAAATCGCACAATACGGTGTCGGCTAAGAAATATTTATCTAGTGGGTAGGCAATTCTGATTACGCCTAAAATTTTATTTTCATATTCAAATAATAGAGATTGGCTATACCGTGAAGATATCCCAACCCCGTGTGACTTGGAACCATAAAATACTGGTTGAAGTATTTTATGCTTGGAACTGTAATTCATTGTCTATCGATAGACGCTTTACTTAAGGACAATTGTTACAGTAAACTCCAGTTGTTCAGCATTCTTTTGATATGCTTTGGGCCACCAGACCATTGGTCGAACCACGGTTGTACACTGCCAGTGTACATTCGGTGAATTTAGTCCCCAATAACAGATACCTACTTGACTTAGACACAGATGTCCGTTGAAGTTTTCATTTGTCAAAAGCTTCGTTTTTTCTTGTGGAGGGAACGAGCGCGGCTACCGCAGGATCTACCAACAGAGACATTCCTTCCTACTCCACTTTTCCACTGTTCTCAAATCTCTGTTACTTTAGCATTATGAATGAATACTTCCCCATTACAAGTTAGGTTATGGTCTAGTGGGTGTGAAATGTAGACAACCCACGCTACTTGCCGCACATATCATTGTTGCATAGTTAAATGTGAATTAAATTTATTATTTTGGCAATGTTTCATTTCTTTAGTTTTCCTGTTTGTTTACAATATAACCATAATATAACTCATCCATTGATCCATTTTTTCTGCGCTGACAACAGTTTTGTTTTTGTTATCAGCTGTTATTAAATAACATTTCTCTATGTTATGTACCTCTACATCTCAAAACCAATGAACTTGAACCTTATTTATTACTCTATGACTTGAACACTAATCTATGGACTTCATGGACTTGAACAAAGAAAAAGAAAAATAAAAAATTGGAGGTTGGAATTTGGAGTGATTGTATTACATTAATATTTTCAATAAATTAATAAATACTTAAATATTCATGAACCCCACTGAAAGTGGTTATATAAAGCAAATATAAGTGTATACAATCCAAATAATGTCCTTGATTAAGTTTACAATCAGTTCAAAACACTGAAATATACAAATACAAAAAGGGTGATAAAAAATGCATTATGTAATGTAATTAAATATATCATTTGCTATAAGTTAAATTAAACTTGTTGGGGTTATCTCAAGTATACGTCACTGTTGTGATGCAACGTTTGATTTTGATACAAATCTTAACTTAAATTCAGAGAGCAAGGTGAGGGACCAGTCACAGTCAGATTCGATCCTTAGGGTAGAACGTAACGAATTTTTTTTCCATAGGCACTAAACTAAGTCAAAATGGCACAAAGAGAATGTAAACAACCGAAGAAGATATGTATAGTCGGCAGTGGTAACTGGTAGGTGCATTTCCTTCTGATTTGTTATTGACTTTAATTAATGAAAATTCTAACCTTACTTATTAGGTAATAGGTAGATTCAAACTTGAAAAATGCTCGTATCTATTCCTGTTGAGCCATATTATGTAGGTTGATTTCATTGTAGACATTAATATACCCTTCTATGCAATCAAATCAATTTTTTTATAATTTTAGGGGGTCTGCTATTGCAAAAATTGTAGGCAGCAATGCCCAAAGATTGGATCACCTTGATACAGAGGTTACAATGTATGTATATGAGGAAATGGTAAATGGAAAGAAGTTAACATCAATCATCAATGAAACCCATGAAAACGTTAAATACCTCCCAGGACATAAGTTACCATCCAATGTAGTAAGTAAAATTTAAAAATACATTGGAAGGATTATTATTAATCCTCTTAATCTGAGAAAGATAAGGCTCTTGAGTAGTTTTGAGAAGAAAATGCATGGGTACCTATATAGTAATACACAAAAATTGATTTATGATAGTGTTTCATTTCTAATGTATGGAAAGAATTAGATAAACTTTATTATGAACTCTCAGGTGTTTCAAAATTATTACAGAATTCTATGATTACCCCCAAATTATGCTTGTATTACAATTTAGTACTGTCCAATTGATTTTAAATAAGAGTCGGTCATGTTATCTGTCAATATTAAGTTCAATATATTGAGATTTAAAAACTTATTTCAGTTTGTACTAAAGTGAAAGTAATCAAATTGGTTGTATAATATACCATTTAGTTGAAATTTTATATATATATTGGGATAAGTTCAGTTCACTCTTTATCACATCATAAATTAAAGTAATTTAAAATCTTGGGGTTTATATTATTTAATCATGATAAATTGTTTAACAGATAATGTTTCAAACATTTTATAAATAAAAATAATGACCCTAATAAATTCAAGTATTAGAGGCTATTTTTGTCTCTTAAATGATATGTAAAATAATAATACTACAAACTTTTGCTTGGTAACAAACAGCTCCTAATTTTGAAACTTGTGTCAGTAATTTTATTTACAACTATTTTAATTCAGTTTTTGTCTCGTTTCCTATGGTTTAAATTTGATATAAAACTTGAAGAGTATAAAATCCTTTTTAATTTTTCTGTTATCATGGGAAGAGTGGGAGTGTCTATATATGTATAGATAAAAGCTTTGTCAAATATAAATATATTTATAATTTTATAGAAGTTGGGAATTTGATTATTTGTGGGTAAATACAAAGATAAAAACAAAAATTATTTATGATTAAACTTTGTGGTGATATAAAATATTTGTCTTGAGAGCATTTCAACATAAATAAAAAAATAACAAGTTTTCTATAATTATTTAAACATGCATTTAACCCCGAAACCATAGATTGAGCCTTCAAGTAAAAATATATATTAAATAGGTATATTGATAAATAGCATGTAAAAGGAAATTTACATGTAAAATACAAATCTAATTTTAAATTGGAGGTCATGTGTTATCTTCACAACTAAAACCTCACCGAAAATTGCAAAATAAATTAATTAACTATCAAATTCTCCAAAAAATGATTAACATAGTGGATTAATGGTTAAAATTTTTATTAATAACCATTTAACCACTGTACACTGTGGGCCGAAATAAATGAGTACATTTTTTAATTGGAAATATTTTTTTTGTTTTTTGGGCGATTTATTTACTTTTTGCGGAGCTAATAACCTAACATGTCTTCAACATAACTGTAAATTTGGAAGCAAAAATAATGCACAGGGTCGGATTTATAAAAAAATTATATAACAATGAATTTGAGCTCATTGCAAATGAAAACTGTTTTAGCTAAAATTGTACTAATATGCTTTTTCGGTAGATAAACTATCATGTTAAGGACATGTTAGGTTATTAGCCCTGCAAAAAGAAAATGAATCGCACAAAAAACAAAAAAAATATTTTCAATTAAAAAATGTACTCCCATAGTGTAGATTTTCCAATAATTAAAAAAAATGAAATTTTTGGCTAGTGCTTGATAAAAAATACAATGAAGCTAGTAACTCTTGTTTCTTAGTGAACAGTCTCTGTAAATTGATTTGCAAAGACTCTGTAAGGAATTATAATAGTATTATACTATTATTTTTGACATCTATTGATAACATGTTTTACTATATATAGAATGACAAGTTATTTGCAGGAAAAGGAAACTGTGAATGAAGTAGAGTTACAGAGTTGAAACATTGATACAAATAACTACTGATAGTTGTTCATAGAGAATCAGTCTATGAATACAATTTTTGCCTACCCCAATTAAAATCAGCGAAATAATTTGATACATTTAACAGCTATTTATAAACAGGACTATGAAAAAAATTATGTTTTAGGTAGCTGTTCCTGATGTAGTAGATGCAGCTAAAGATGCAGACGTTTTAATATTTGTAGTACCCCATCAATTTATCAGAACTTTGTGTGCAACTCTATTGGGAAAAATCAAACCAAACTCCGTAGCACTGTCCCTTATAAAAGTAAGTAAATTTTCAAAAAGTATCAGTATCAGTAAAATGAAAACATTCCAAAATATTAATAGCTGTTTATATATCATAAGTTACATGTAAGGTTATCTATACTTGAGTAATAATTTTTTTTGTACATTAAAAAACTAATTAATCAGAATTAATGTTGAACACATGATATCTATAAATAATACTATTTATTGCACATATTAATTTTTATGATATAAAATTTATTTGTTTGAAAATAAATTGCTGCAAGAAGATCTACTAAGAATTGTTGCATTAGGTTAGTTTTGTGATCAGTGAGATTATTGTGGCTCACACTTGTCATATTTCACCAAACAAATTCAGCGTTTTAAACAGTTTTTGAGATTGAAACTTTTACCATACGTTTCAATGTAACAATCACTTTGGTACAAATATTAATTTGGCTATTTGACTAGAAAGCTTGCAGAATACTCGATATTCAGCTTATAGACGAATATACTAGTATAGGAAAAGTCCACGTGACGTCATATGACAGTCGCCCTGAGGAAAAACAAGCATTCTTTGCAAACATGGTTCTTGATAGTTATTTTGAATGCATTAGGTTTTGAGTTGGTGTCTTTTTCGACGTTATTTGAATTGATTTGAGCTTCCTCGATTTTATAAATAGTGTGCCAATATGTTTTGGGGTCTCTGCCAAAACGAAACTTGTATATTCTTTACTACTAGCAGCACGTAATTTTCGACTTCTCTTCTCAAATATTATATGATTAGGCGATCATCTACTACCTGTAAACTGATGTCCTTTTTGAGCCAATACAATAATCTTTCTGTATCAATATTGCTGTGAAATATTAACGAAGGGATATTTAATTCCTTTCACTATTATAACCACAACCAACTACTGAACAAGATTTAGGCATTTTAAAAAGCTTTATCTGACTGGTATTGATGAAAAGAATCATTAAAACAATACAAAACAACCAAATTACAAATATAAAACCTAAGCAAATAATTAATTTTCCTTAGGACGTCTTTCATTAGTGTCAACATGTCAGTTGGTGGACATGCCTTTTAGTAATGGGGGACGTCGGTCCAAGTTGCCAACCTAAAACTAGAAAACTGGAAAATGTTTGGGTTTGCAAGACTGATGATGTTTGCAAATATTGATATTTGCATCAAATTACGTAATTTGAAGACACAAGGCTCCCTTTACGGATTTTTATAAATAATATTAATTTTTTTGGGTTGGCAACGTGGACAAAAATCCCTCAGTTGACGTCACCTAGCCTGGATTTATATTGGCAGCATTTGCATAAAATACTTCAGCTGATATAGTTATGTTTTTTTTTTTTGGTTAGATTGATTCATTTTACGAATTTGTATGTATTTCTGCTTTGTTAGTGAATATTATTGTTAGAAAATTGAGCTAGGACTTACAAAAGCACATTTTAGTTCAAATAACAGCAATACCCAAGAGGATTTGAATTGTAAAAATTAATTTCGAGGTCAAATGTCAAAAGCCAAGGAGGCAATCTTTCAGAATCCCACTAAAAACCGGTCTGTCGTTTTCAAGGTCATAGGCTACTTGACGTGACAAAGGAGGGGTGCCTTTATTACTTCCCGCACTTTTTTTGAATAGAAAAAATTACGACTATACTTTGCAAGTTTATCCGAAGCCGTGAAAGGAATGCAGTTGAAAACATTCGATATTGCCACGCTTAACTATGAAAAAGCTAAAGTGCTAAGTATGTAATAATAATAATAATTACAAAAGGGACTTTTTATTATTAACAATATGATTGAACGTTAATTCTTTAATGTGCTTCTTTCCTTGGATTTTTTCTATTAACATTATTTTTTCAATTTATGAATATTAAAAGATGAACACATTTCCAAATTTGTTATAGGCTTCTTCAAGCTCTGGCAGCGTTGTACGAAAACCATAATTACCACACCCTCCGAATTACATAATTGGTGATTTTTATCGAAAGCTGACTTCTTATTGGCAAGCGCGTGCGTGTGTTCTTCCCTCTCACTTCCTCAATTGACTGATATAGATTTATCCAGTGGCGTTGGTATTGTCAGTGACATTTGTATTTCCAGTTTTACTTGGTAAAATAGGTACCGTACGCCATTTGCACGTTTATGTCAGATAGGCACCATGTTTCTTCGCCTCTTACCGATGCCCCGTAGGTTCAGATAAACTTGCCAAACTATACATTATAAAATCTAATACTGACATTTTTTTTATTAGGGTTTCGATCGCGCAAAAGGTGGTGGAATAGATTTAATCTCTCACATAATCACTAGACATTTAAAAATACCTTGCTCAGTTCTAATGGGAGCCAATCTAGCAGGAGAAGTTGCCGATGAAAAATTCTGTGAAACCACAATAGGATGCAAAGATATCACAGTTGGACCACTATTAAGAGACATCATTCAAACCGACTACTTCAGAGTTGTCGTCGTAGACGACGAAGATACCGTTGAAGTTTGCGGTGCCCTGAAGGTAATAATTGAAAAAAAATTGTAACATTTTCATTATAAGTTTGTTTTTAGAACATTG